>UNPR01000074.1:0-195958 GCA_900536425.1 Hymenoscyphus linearis | reverse complement strand
GTAGCCACTCGAATAATCTTAGGGTAGGAAAAGTTGGTGAATTCGGTCACTAACAAATATTTATATTCACTACAAATTATTTCTCTGAATCACAAGATTAAGCTTTACACTATTCCCTTTTGATATCGACGTGGCGCATCAGCAACAGATAGCGATGTTGACGGAGCCTTGGATACAGATCCAGACTCTTTGTAAACAATACGAAGGCCACAACGAGGTTCGTTATAACCAGTTGTGTGCGAAGCTGTTCGGCATTGTCGACCAGAAAGAAGCCTCCGTTCAACAGTATTCCGTTCAACAGGTTATAGAGCCCCGGTTGCGAATACTCCGGACTTTGTTTTTGAGGAAAACTACTTATTAATAGACGCGTACCTTATCGATCAAGAAGGGTCTAGAGCTCACTCCGTATGAGAAGTACATTTTATCTTCGAAAGTGGGTGGTGGGATATTTGGATTCTCAGATGAAGAAAAGATCCTTAATTGACTGGTTGGGGAACTTCATTGGAACCCCTCGTTTAGATGTTGACGAAAAGTACTAGAAATTCAGATTTGTTTGCTTCCTGGTGTGTTTCCCGGTAGCTCTTTATTCGCTAGTCGCCAATTGTGGGCCACTCGGGAAATTTTGGCAGACTCGCTAAACGCCCACGACAGCCTATCCAATAGAATAAAATCACAAGAAGAAGCAAAGAGGCGCAGATAGTACAGATTACATAACCCTCACATGCGATTGTTGATTGAAAGCCCCAGCCTACGTACTCAATCACGAAGCTGAAGATGTACGTAAATGTACGTAAGCTACTATACAAAGTGGACTACATGAGTAAGTTCCAACAGAACGCCCATGGAGCCTCTCATGAGTCATTTTGGCGTTACTCCAGATACTTCTCGTTCTCGAGCGAAAGTGCTTGGGAAAGGTTTGTTCAAATAGGGTGCTAAACTTCCTCGCTTACTCTTATTCTGGTTATACCTTTATACATTTCAATGTAAGACCAGAATGATGCCGTTTCTTTTTCCAAGTCACGTTTTTGAGTTCCGTCAAACTGACGTCCTCGGACCCCTGATTACACGGTGGAATGATTCGGAGCAAGAGTTCAAGCATAGTGGAACCTAACATCGCTGTACGTACAGGTACAGTACAGTCAAAACTCAATACTACCTAGGTAAGGTTTTAGTCTTGGCCGCACCATATTTCTCCTTTTGTTACCCTTGCTTATCTTTTTGAGTGGCTTCCAAAGTCCGATAGAATTTGAAGTATTTACGTTCAGAACATATCAAAAGTCGATTTTGAAGTCGTTCACCCTCGCATCCGGACCGGTTTATGGCACTTGCAGCAGCGATGCCCTTGGGAAAACAAATCATGGGCACAACACGTTAAGCCTCAATGTTGAGTTTCGCTGGTAGACCCTTGGAAAAAAGGTAGCCAACCCCATTATTATGCCAACCCCATTATTGGACATGTTCTGCCAAGGAAGGAAACTTAGGGAACGAACATCCCGAACGAACATCCCGAAACTTACGAACCCGGCTACGAACCACAAAAACTCTCTCTAATTGTCTTATAAACCTTTTACCGCCCTCAAAAGCAAGGGGTTTTACACAACGACTTTATGTGCAAGGTGAAGTAACGTTGAGATATATTTCATCCAGTTCCACCTTGTACTCTGACAAGTGACATTGGTTTAGCGCCAGTGTCACTCGGACTCGAATTTTTCTCCATTCTTTTTGATAAGATTATATCGTATTTAAATTATCTCAAAGACTTAATACCGGGAGCTGCATCAAGATATTTTGCCATATCATGTTAAAAAGGGCTTCTGTAGGCGCGGTGCTTATCGGTATTGGCGCATATTTATTCTCCGCATCAGGAACAGTCGAGGAAATCTACGAAGCACCCATCATTGGAAAAAATAACACAATCCTCTTCCTCACAATCGAACACCCAGGATGCAATAACGTACATCTTTCGACTATATACTCCCTCCTTGAGAACCACCCAGAAATCGAAATTCATTACGCTTCTTGGCCCAAAGTCGAAAAGAGAATCAAACACATCTCCAATCTCGCAGCGAAAACAGGGTCAGGAGCAAGAGACGTCTCTTTTTACCCTCTTCCGGGCTTAGGATACGTTGATACTATTACCGAGTTATTTTCTCTCGACCCAGAACTGGAGATTGGCTCACACGGACCCGGTTTGAAGGGAGGCAATTCCCTTTCCAAAAGCATCGGTTCATATATCGCACCTTGGGCAGCGAAAGAGTACTGGGAGCTCTACGAAATAGCCGTTCGTGTGATTAAGGAAGTTGATCCTGCACTGGTCATCATCGATACTGCATTCGGCCCAGGAATCGATGCTACAAGAGACCAAAATCGCTCTCATGCACTTATCAGTCCTAATCTATTAACGGATTATCTACCAGCGGAACAGCCGAAATGGACCTTGTTTTGGAAGTATCCTGCTGTAGGCTCAGGTCATCCATATCCTGTACCTTGGAGTCTCATTCCACTCAATATCTACTGCAACTACAAGATGATTAGTGGAGTGTTGTACGATAAGAAGATTTCAGCAAAGAGGGAGATTTTGAGGGGCTTTGGGATCAAAAACCCGATCGATTTTTTGAATACTTATAAGCCAAATGTACCATTCCTAATGCAAACCTTACCTGGTGCACACCTTCCAATGGTGGTGATGCCGAGGAATGTTACCTTGACTGGGCCGATCAATCTAGCTGGGTTAGAGGAGAAGACTCCCGCCGCAATCGAATTATTGGCCTGGGTAAAAAAGCCAACGGTACTGGTTTGCTTGGGGAGTGTGTTTCACTACCAACCATATCAAGCAGGAGTGATGTTGGAGGCTTTACAAAATGTCATGAAAGAGACTGGTGTACAAGTATTGTGGAAGATGAGTCAATTGGACCTGTTCGAAGACCATGCTGTCGAGAATGCCATACGGGATTCCAATGGTCGTCTGAAGATTGAGAAATGGTTGGATGTTGAGCCTCCTACTATTTTGCAAGAGGGGAATATCTCGGCTTTTGTTCATCATGGTGGTGCGGGATCATATCATGATGCACTTGCGTAAGTTTCAAGTCCCAGCTCGTTCTTTAAAACGGTGTAAGAGTACTGACAATTACAGTGGCGGTGTCCGTCATATCATTCTCCCACAATGGGCAGATTTATATGATTTCGCAGCGCTTGTGGAAAACCTGGAGATTGGAACCTGGGGTTGTCGTGATACTAGTCCAGATTGGACAGTGGAGTGTTTGCAAGAAGCCATTCTTTTTGTGCTTAAAGACAGTCCTGCCAGTTCAACGATGACCAAGAATGCTGCAGTTTTCAGGGAGCAAGCTAATAAACAAGTAGGCCGTGATGTTGCTGCAAAAGAGGTGGCACGATTGGCTAGCTTTGGCCATGCTTAGACTTGTTTAGTTGCTCTTGCATTTTGACGATATAATTAATTAGGTGGAGCATTTTGGTTTTATGTTTCAAATTATATCCAGCCATGTCTATACGTTTTAGCGAAAGAGGCTTTGCATTTCTCTTGCTTTTTTTTTTGCAATCTAGAAGGTCAATTTGTTTGTAAAGCTTAATTAGATGAATACAATGAACGATTAGAACGATCTAAACATGTGGTAATTATCGATTGTTATTAAATTGAATTGTCTGACTTGATGTAGAAAAAGAAAAGTTTATAGTTTATCTTACGACGAAAACTCAAGAGATTACAAAGGTGGAATTCACTAAGGCTCTAGAGTATATAGTAGGGGAAATTGAACCTTATAAGTGTTGGTGTAAAACAGGGTGAACCAATATACTCGATTTGAAGAGCTAACTAAGGATAAAGCGTTCGAGGACTTAAGTACTTAAACGCTTGTATCATATGACTATGTAAACATGTGACTTGTGAATAACATATATCCTAACACTCGTAGTACTTTTAAAGAGGTTTTAAACGTAGTAGAGCAGAATAAAATAAGAACCTAAAAGTAAGTAAAACGTATAACTCTAAAATATATATAAAAACTCTATCCCTTCCTTACTCCCTTATAACCTAGGCGTTAGCTGTTACCACGATTATGTTCGTGTTAATTAGAGCCTTTAAGGTGCTGTTTACGTTTACCTTAGTTATAGTATTAGCGGGGTTAGTCTTACCCTCGATCTACGTTAAGTAGTCGATATCCTTGTGCTTAAAGGCGTCTCTTAGGTATATTACGTCGATTATTAGTCTCTTTTCCTTTATTATTCCGAGTTTAACAAGGTATTCGTAAATAGACTTAGAATCTATATAAATCTTAAGCGGCACGTACTAGCCGAGGATACTGTCACGAATCACGTCTACACGTGATATCTGTCATAATAAGAGGCGCAACCCTCGACAGGCACATCTAGGTTTCTTATAACAAATAGGGATCGCTTAGGGTAGCTAAGCGATCCAAGGATTTCCATCGGGTTGAAGTCACGTGATATGCACATCGACTACATCGACGGGCGATGTAGGATATGCACATCGACTACATCGACAGGCGATGTAGGATACACATGAGGACGAAGGTTCTATATAAGACTGGCACGTCTGCCATTAGATAGGAGCTTCGTGCTCAACTTAGTTATCAATCTTATCATATTTGTTTGACATCTTTGATACAAGTAACGAGTTCACTTCCAAGTGAACAACCCGATAGTCTTCTTCTTATCATAGCATACCAACCAGCGAACACCCAGCCAAGTTTAGTTAGCCAGTTTGAGTATTCGTTACAGATACGTATTAAGGTAGTCTTTACACATATAGCTATATCGTACCCCTAGCTGACTACGTATAGTTCCGAGGTAAGAACGCTCCGGGTAACTCTCTTATACTTTGTCGAGCTCTAGTATAAAATATTAGCTTTGTTGTAACGGTCTATTAGTACAAGGACCGATCTGAGCTAGGACGTAAAATCCGTGTTGTTCGCGAATAAGCCGTCTGTAAAACAGACGAGTTTAAGCGATAAGAGTTCTAGTAGTACTAATTTTATTCCTCGATCCTTATTCTTAATCTACTATTCGATATACTTATTAAGTATATTAACATCTTGTTTCTTAGGGGCGCTCACCTAGGCGGCGAAGGAGAGAGCGTAGGCAACTTCCGGCTAGGCGATTCCCGATATATAGGCTCCTAGCGCCCGAATTACCTTATATTCGGCCGGTCCCTTAGCTAACTTTAATCTGTCCTTTATCTTCTACTTCTAGGTAAGGACTATAGAGCCATCCTAGTTTAGTATAGTAGTGCTACTATTAAATTCGAGTAGCTTGCTAATAGTAAGCTTCTCTCGAGGCTTCGACTTTAGTTCTAGCTTTACAGAATTAAACTTAGCTTCTTCTCTTATTACGAATTTGTTGTTCGCTAGTATTAGTAAGTCGTTAGTTTATAGTCCGATTACGCCGAATACTCTTGTTGTTTCTAGTTCGTTTATAACAAATAGACACTAGTCGAAGGTTAACAGTTCTATAGATAAGTTATTAAAATAGAACTTAGAGTATCGGGCGTACTAGTATACTCCTACTTTAGGTATCCTATACTATGGCTATATTGCTTCGAGTATCTTATTGTCCTATTATAGTATAGGAGGGTTCTAGGGTAGTCGAGTAAAGAATTGTCTAGCTAGAGGTTCGCTAGTTCGAAGATATACCTATATAATATCTTATAAGTGTAGGTTAAAGCCTAAGGTTGTAGCTAAATTTATTATAATCCTTTAGCTAACTCTCTAAATAGTTGGCGATTCGGTTATTATAAGGCTCTTCTCTTTATCTCCCTAGGCTTAGATAACTAATCGAGACTTCTTTCTTTCTTTCGGCGTACCTTCGTCTTTCGCTATTCTAAGGAATTTAGAGTTAAAGATCCTTACGTCTAGTAGGACTTCTGATTTATCGATTAAGTTAAATAAGTTTAGTTCCTTAAATCCGCGTATTTCTTCTAGGTCTTCTAGCGACAAGGTTATTAATCTAAATATAAGGAATGTTAATCGTTCCTTCCTAGGTCTTCCGCGGCCTCGTTTAGTAGGCAGTAAGGTTATAGTTGCTTTAGGACTAGTTAGTTCATCTTTAGCTATAGAGGATTGTCCTAGTAGTAGTCCTAGTTCTTAGGTCCTCTAGGATCTTAATATACAAGTGGTGGCCGGGATTAGTAGGCCGAGTAGGTCGGAGGGGGTTGGTTTATCTTCTCTCGTAGCTTTATTAGGGTTGCTTAAAGGGTTGTCCGTAGTGTTAGGGTCGTTTTCTTCCTAGTAGTATAGTTTTATATATATAGATCTAAAGATTGTATCCCCTACTAAGGGGCCGGGGATATAGACTATTACAGTTTCTCCTTCTAGCTTAACGAGTTTATATAGTCCTTACTAACCGTCCTTTTCGCGGAAAACTCGTACTAAGTAGTTAAGCGGGAGGTCCTTTAGGTACGACGTGATTAGACTATTCCTTATATTTAAGGTAGTTTATACTTATTGTTCTATATAAAGACGTCGAACTTCCTTTATTACGTTTCGCTAGGCGATAGCGCGAAACACTATGTCCGTAGCGGGTACGTCTTTATAAGACATCCGGGTATAGGCGCTATATACTAGTAAAGTTAGTATAAGGCCGTCTAGTCCTACGGTATCGTTAATAGATTTAAAGGCTATCTTTAGCCGAGTTTGTCGTTTAATTAAAGGCGCTTCCTTAGTGATTATTTCGAAGGCGCGGCGTACTATATTGTAGTATCTTTTAACTCGTCCTACTAAGTGATAGGCTTCTATAGGTACGAGTTTAACGTCGATATCTATTGTCTTTACTAGTAGTCGGAATTCTCTACTTACTATTTGTAAACCTTAATCTATTGTTATTATATCCGGTAGTCCGAGGTACATAGATACCCATTCTCTAAGGATTAATTCCTAGACTGTTTTAGCCTTAAGGTCTAGTAAGAAGTCGCTACTTTAGTAGCGTATAGCTTTATTAACAAGGTGGCCGACGTAGCTTCTATCGATATAGTAGATGTTAAAGTAAACGTTAAAGTTAAATTCGACGTCGTCTTATATCGAGAACTTAAATCTACCTAGTACCTTCTTATAGAATTAGCACTCGTTATAGTATTCTATTAGAGCTTCAATCGCCTTATAAGACACGTCTTTATAACCGGCTCTTTTAAGGATGTTATATAGGCGGTCGATAGAGGGATGGCCGAATCTTTAATATAGACGGCAAAGGTCTATCTTAGAAAGTAGGTATTTATAGTAGTTATTACTTAAGGAATAGCTTAGGTTCTTTATAGTACCCTATTAAAGGAAAGGGTGTCCGTTTAGGCGTCTTGTTAGAATCGTTTTATTGTTAATAGTAATAGTGTCTATTAGATTGTTATATAACGCTTTTAGCTTGTCTAGATCGTCGATATATATAATAAATAGTATATTAATTCCTTTAGGCATTACCTAAAAAGTGACGTAGCCTATAGGCGAGTCTACGGTAATAGACCCGACGTTCTCGGTAGAGCCTATCCTATATCTAACCTTAGTAGTTCCGGCTATAGATTTATCTATTTCGGTAGTAGGATAGATTAAATAATATATCGAAAATTAGGCGTGTCCTACTAACGATACTCCTACGGCTCTTATATCGATTAAAAGGCCGAAAAAGTATAATTCTAGGTACTAGAGTAATAATGTTTTAATGTCTCTAGATTTTAGGGAAAATAGGATTCTAGCGGTAGTTATATATAAAAAGGCCTCGTTATAGAAATAGTCTATTATTTTCTATATATCGATGTTATTAATACTTCCGACGCTCGATATAAATACTTTACCTTTACAAATATAGTCTGTTATATCTTTCTAATAGTAGACTTTAGGCTACGTGCCTTAGTCTTCTTTATAGTTATCCTCTTAATCGAGGATATCGTCGAGGTCTTCTGTTACTATAAGGGTCTCTTGTTCCGGCTCGAATTCGGCTAGGAAAGTGTTATAGTAGGAGTCCGAGTTCTAGCCCGGGTGTCTATTGTTAAAGGCTTTTCTAGCCGCTGCTTGTTTCTCTAGTGTATAATTATATAAAATATATCTAGATCGTTTATAAACGTAGTATTTCCTGTCCCTTACGTTCCTATGGTTTAAGGAATTCTAGCTCGTTCTAGTATTGTTGTAGGATCGGAAGCGACCCCTAGATAAGCCTTGGGGTAAACTACGTAACGAGCCTCCGCCGCGGTTACTTTAGTAGAATTGTCGGTTTATAAACTACGCGGCGGTTTCTCCTTAATCTTAATCTTATATATATATAGAGCTTGCCTAGCTGCTTGTGGCTTCCTATACGAGTATTACACCTTATAGTTGTTCGATAAAGTCTATTAGACGTAGTAGTAGGCTTACGTATACTAGGCGGCAGGCGGGTACCGAGCGGTATCCGATTGTAAGGTGGTTAATATAGAAAGCGTTATTCTGTAAGCTTTACTTAAGTCGAGGATAAATTGTTTATAATTCGCTTAGGAGGATAGAGAAGCATTTAGATAGGCTCTTTTCGGGGTTTTATAATATAACGTACGGTAGTGTTGTTCTATTCTACGTAGCGAGACTATAGAGTTAATAGGACCTATTTTCGAAGCGCTATAAAATTATTATATAGGCTATGTCGAACCTCTTGTTTGTAGCCCTAATTAAAGTGTTGTAAAACGATAAGGCGAGTCCTTTTAGTATTATAGGTAGTATAAGGGAGTAGCTACTCTATAGTAGGTTACAACTAGTATAGACGTCTATAAACACAGCTAGGCGTTCGAGGAAGTTATCTCCTATACCGCCGAACTTTATGTTATCCCTATAGATTTTACCGACGTTAGAGAGTTCTTGTCCGAAGGAGTAGGACTGTCTAGGCGAGATTATAGCCTTTAGGTCCTCTGGGAATAGGGTTGTGTCCTCCGGTTATAGGGGTTTCGCTACGGCGGTAGGATGTGATTCTTGGCTTATAGTATTAGTTGTCCTTAGTCCGAATAGGCCTGTTGTACTAGAATTCTAGTAGGGGGTTCTATAGATGGCCGGTGTTGGCTATAGGTCGACTTCTAACTGGTATTCCGATGTTCCTTGTAGCCTTATTCCTAGGGTAGGTGTTTGTAATCCTTGTTATTAGAGTGGTCCTAGGGCGAGGTTTTAGCTGATTAAAGTTGAAGGAGTAGTAGTAAACTATACCTGGCGTCCGATGGTTGTTGCTGGCGTTATTAGTGCTTGTTAAATAGGTTGTTAGACAGGTTGCTAGACAGGTTGTTAGACAGGTTGTTAGACAGGTTGTTAAACGGGTTGTTAGACAGGTTGTTACTAGACAGCTAGGGCTTAATAGTTTAAAGTTTGTTTAAGGCGTAGGGTTATATTATAGTGGTGTCTCTCTACTTCTTCTGCTATACCTATTAACTTGTCGGACATAAGGTTTCGGTATTGTCGCTTATATTGTCTTACTTCCTCGATTGTCTATTCGTATTCCTATTCGTCCTCGAGAGTGTCTATAAGGGTTTATATTACCGACACTCTTCTTTAGATTATCTATAGTATCTAGACTCCGCGTTTCTAGAGGTATACTTATAGGTGTACTATACGCTATAGTTTTACGTTGTTAAAGCGAGCCTTAGTCTATCCTTCGAAGTCTTCTTTAAACTTATACTAGAGCATTTCGTCTATTAGCGTAAATTCCTTATATAATTCTATTATACGTGTAATATAGACTAACTTATTAGTATCGTCTACTATTAACGCTAGTCGTCTTGTCCTACTGATTTAAGGTAGTTCCTAAGGTAACTCTAGACTATCTAAGACGGACTTAGAGTTGGGCTCCCTTACGGTGGCGGTAGTAGCGGCGGTGGCGATAGCTTTCTTTAGCGGTATGTTAGGTGTCCTTTACGTTCGCTTAGCACGCTGTAAAAAGGAGAGAATAAGGATAAGATAAGAGAGTAGTAGAGCGAAGGCTTTAAGGATCTTGTTCTACTTTGTAAGTACTAGTAGTAGACCTAGGCTCTTGCGGAAGGCTCTTCGAGTAAAGGTTTTAATAAGGCGTACTAGTAGTAGTGGTAGTAGGACAGGGGTCTAAGAAGTCCGGTCGTTAGAGAGTGTAGTCTTTAGATACTACAACGTAGTAAAACCGGTAATGTTATTAAAGATTGTCTTAATCATTAGTATAAAGGAACGATTTAAGGTGAATTCTAGGCTTGTATAGGAGTGTGGTGTGTTATTCTTTTAAAGTGTTGTTGTAGGTATTGTAGGGCGGGTCGCTTAGTAAGGTAGTATTACAACGTAAAAAGACAAGGAAAATCTTTTACTAAATCTACGTTATAGAACAACGCCGATTAATCCGTTCCTACACTTTAAAAAGTTTATAAAAAGTGTAAAAAGAATAGTCTAATTTTAAGTTCTATAGTAGAAGTGGTAGGGTACTGTTTGTCTGTTAATATCTATAGTGTTTTAAGGGTCTTTACTAGTCCGCTGTTCTAAGTCGATTTTAGGACTTTTACAGTACGAGTGTTTTATCGTTTTATTGTTGCTTAAGCTTAAAGGTACTTAATTAAGAGATCGAGTTCTAATTGTCTAAGACAGTAGAAATAGTAGGATGCCTGCTCTAAGGTACTATTTCGGCTGGCCCTTCGTTAGTAAGATAGTAGGATGTCTACTCTAAGGTACTATCTTAACTAGCTCTTTGTAGTTTCTGATTTTGTCGTTACTATAGTAGTCGTCTGTTACGTAGTAGGATGCCTACTCTAAGGTACTGTGTAAAGGCGTACTCTTTAAAAGCTTTAAAAAGGTGACATATGTGATCTCGAGATAGCTATACTTTTAATAGTTTAGCCGTCTATTTAATCTGTGTACACACACTGATCAGTGTTAGTGTAAAACAGGGTGAACTAATATACTCTCTTTATAAAGTATAATAATCGATTTGAAGAGCTAACTAAGGATGAAGCGTTCGAGGACTTAAGTACTTGAACGCTTGTATTATGTGACTATGTAAACATGTGACTTGTGAATAACATATATCCCAACAATAAGTAATATCTGAGAAGACTATAATAAGAGGGGAGGCTTCTGTCTAGCCTAGATTATAATTTATGAAAATAAGTTACTATAACTCTTAAAAGATTTAATCGACCTAGCTCTTTCTATCTACCACCTAACTACCTACGTAGGCTTCTAGCAGACAAGACAAGTGGTAGACTTAGCACTCTATTCGTTACCCAAGCTACAAAAAATCCTTTACTTTCTTTTTAGTTGTAAATTAATTAAATGTTTTACAACATTTAAGAAATTAAAGAAAAGACTCCTATTTATAGAACAATTAGCTTATACTTACCTACTAAGCCCCTTTACTTTTCTTTCCTTTTGTTATTTTCTTAATCTTTTAAAACAATAGTTTTTCTAGACTAGTTATCAGATTTCCTATTATTTTGCTATCTACTAAAGGTTTCTCAGTTGTTATTATTAGTTCAAGTATTTTAGGTAAAGTAAGTATTTTATAGGATATTAGTGAGAAACATGGCTATTGTTCTAGATACATTTCTTAAGAATACTATTTTACTAGAAAGGGCTAGACAATAAAAATAATTATACGAACGATATAGAATAAGTTATAACTAAGTTACATATTTCTTTATTATCCTAAATATTTTAGGTATTGTGTATAGCGTAATAACCAGGTCTCTTTTAATAATAAAGATATAATTGCAGGTGGAGGGTCAGCGTCACGTCATCACATGATACTTCTTGGTGCACCATCCCATCGCGTGTCTGGAATTCTATCCTCCTCTTTCCTCCCTGTCTCTGATCAACCTTGTGCCTTTGGCTTATTCTTGAGGCGTTTCCTTGTCAAAGGCGCTTCTTGATTTTCATATCTGGTTTGACTATCGTCCAAAACAATAATTATCTTCGTAGACTTCGTGTGTTATAGCGTCTGGGGTATCCCCAGTCAAACTTACCTTTTTTTTCTTCTTGTTATCGCTTAACTGCGTGTAACAAGTAGAGCTTGTCACACGCAGTTAAGCGATGTCTACTGAAAGACCCTTCCTGAGCTCTCACCGCTTAGATGACGCGAACGCGCAGGCGAAACGTGATGAACTTTTATGGGAGCAGGGTATGTATTCTATACGCACTGAATATGAAAAGTTTGAAAAACACGACGAGAAAATGAAACGGATCTTACCACGGCCTGGGAGCCCTTCATACGAACAAAAGAACGCCCAGTTCAATGCAATGAATAAGAAATGGAAAGAACTCGCCAACCTCAAGCGATCGGTTACAAATATGGTGCAACGATACGAAGAAATGGTCAAAGAGAACCACGAGGAAAACAGGGGACGACGAGAACTCGTTGTCAAACACCTGGCTACTTTGTATCCCAACGTCGTAGAACACCTCTAAAGAATCGAGAATCGAGGAAACCCTGAAACCGTCAGACAATTCAGGGAAAACGAGTGATGATCTCCAACCTTTCTTGGCATCACACAATAGCGAGCTTCAAGTGCTTCGACAGACACTCAACGATGCCATCAAGAAAAAAAAGTCTGTTGAGCAATCCGATAAATCTGCCCAAGCGCTCGCTATATCTTTGAACAAAAAGAATCACCACTTGAATCTTGAGACAGAGACACAAAAATATCAGATAGCGGATCTGAAGGAACTAGTTCAAGAAATGATAAAAGAGAAGGCGTCTTTTTTCAGCGACTTGCAGCGAATAGTCCATCTGGAATCCGAGAAATTTGAGTCATCCCAGACCTTCAAACATGCCTGCTCTCCAAATCCTTTAAGTCAAATTTCCTGTAAGATCTTACTTGACATCCGTGGATACTAATACAGTGTTTTTGTAAATATTTTCTCTGCCCTTGCTACACCGTCAGTCACTACACAAGCCTTAGTTCACTCTAAGTGTAAGACACACGGTGTCATAACGATGAAGATGTAAGGACGTCTAGTAGGTCGGACTTAAGCAGACACCATAACTACAAATATTTCTTCAGCTCATGTTATAACAAATCTTTTTGAGGATCTATTATGGTAGATAGGAAAGTTTTTAGCGAGTCTATTCAGCTAAGGTTTAGCGGCAAGGAATCGGGATCAGCTCAACTTTCAATTAACCACCAGAAACTCGCCCACCTCTCCCGAAACTAGCAAAAGAAATCCAAGCCTAACCCCTTTAAAAAATACAAAAGAATAAACCAGCAAATTGCTTATATGGACTCCCAAGTCTACCAGGATAAAAACCCCACTTGAGTTTTTTAAAGTACCAGTTTTGAAATCTAGAGTACATTTTATGACAGGCCGTAATTATAAAGTATCAGTCTCGTAGTCTAAAGTACCTTTCTGTCGTAACACCTCTTGACTTTAGCAGGCGGATATGTCCACGTTTTGTGACTAGGGTGTCTGATTTTGGAATACATAGAATAGAGGTATTGTGGACTGTGGGAGGTGTTGGGCAATTAGATATTGAGATAATCTCTAAAGTGGAAGATGGCATTGCGCACTCTCTTATACCCGCAATCCTTATAATAAATTTCTATAATAAAGAATAAGAACTAGGCAATGTCAATAAAGAAAACGCGGTGATGAACAGGAGACTGTTTAGATGAGGACTAACAAATTGACAAGAGACACGAGTCGCTTTAGAGACGTAATTCGAGAGGTTGTCAAGAATATAAAAGGTGGTAGCCAAGGAGGTAAGTTATCCCACTTGAGTTCCAAAAAAGCTCTTTCTAAATAAATCCAATTTGGGGTGAAATATGATTCCATATGTACTTACTCATTCAGAGATCAAGCTAAATGAATATATGGTAAAGTTGGACCGTCATAGTTAAATTTTGTTCCTCTACGAGTCTCTAAGGAATCTAATACTAGTCTTTTTTTCAAGTTCTTTTTTTCAAACAAAAACCACGCCCCAAACATCATCAAAACGCTACAATTAAAACTACCCTACAACACAAACTCCCAACCCTCCACCATATCATTCCAATGTCTCACTATACACTTCCTACAACAACTAAGATCCCCTCCCAGAATCCACATCCATCCTCGAAAGCGCCGGAGTGTCATCCCTCTTCAACCTCTTCCTCTCAACAACCTTAACACTCTCCTCCATCATCTCAACATCACCATCTTCATCCTCATTCTCCTCCACTTCCTTCGCAGTTTCTACGACTTCTTCCAATTCTTCTTTTGCCTCTAGCAGTCGCTTGAACGCCTTGGCACCGGGAACTCCAACTTGACTCCTTCTATGGATCCCGTGGAGGTGGACGGAGACTGGTCCGTTTTTGGTTCGTTGTCGGGTTCTGTAGATGCGGACTGGGGGATTGGGTATTTTGGGATTCTGTGGATATATGGATGGTTAGTTTGGGAGGATTTTCAATTTTATTGGGGTACGAGTATTGTGAGATGTTGAGGGGTTCTGTACTCTTTTTTGGACCCGGAGTTTTTCGTCTTTGGGGGCTGGGGAGGGGTCGTAGATGTAGGTTTTGCCATCGGTATTCTAGTCGTGTCAGTGATTGTATAACATATGCAGTAATTTCAAAAGAAAGGAAGAAATAAAGTCATCCACGCGAAGGAGAAACTAGCACAGCAATAAACCGTCTCTCACCCCCCCCCCCTTTCCCCAAAAAAGAAACATGCCAGAAATGAAAGTAACATACAATCATAAGACGACCCTCAACACTAACAGAATTCTTCCTGAACCAACCACGGAAAATATGTTCCTTGCCAAGAATACGCGTGAGGAACTGTTCAAGAGTTTCGTCAGGGCTGTTGGCAGCTGGTATTTTAGCGTCAATGGATGGGACGTGGACATATCCCATTGTGAATGGGGGTGGGGGCTGCATCTAGAGGGAGAATAAATCTATGGGTGAAAGGAAAAGGGTGCTTTGAAAGGAGCGGGCTATGGAGAGTATTGATGTTGGGAAGTTTAAATAGAAGAACCTCGGGTGGGTAGAACTTTGGCAGAACTTGGTCACAGTTCTCGCAAGTCCAGAGCATGGTAAACTCCGAAGAAAGCAAGAGACGAGAAAGACGATCTAGAGTTTGAAGGAGGTGGGATGGGAAAGAGCAAAGGCTATGGGTTGAGTAATGGAGTTGAACATCGTTCCTTCTATGTTTAGCGAAACAAAACACAGCTTTTCAAAAGATCAAAAACCATCATTCACTCGTGAATCGGCACATCATTCAATCAAACACATTGCATTACAACTACCAACATCTACCACCAAGGAGTCAAAGACAGGGAGATGGATAAATAGTATTCTTGGTAAGGATCCAACGCCCCCAACCGCAACCCCGACCCAAAAAAGACACAAACAAAAGAAAAAAGAAACAGAAAAAAAAGTATAGAAAGGTGGGTTCCCGCATTTGTGTGATAAGAGAAAAAGGAGACAGAGAGAGAGAGAGAATTATCCCGACAGCCATCCCAAAAAGGAGAAAATTGAAAAGGACAAAAAAGGAACAACACATTAACAGGAACATGTCCAAAAAAAATTCCCTTCTTTTTCCCCCAAGGAGATACAAGGCCTCGGTCCGGGATTGGTCACCTCCCGTTGGGGTGTGCTTGCCTTTTTCCCTTTTGATGGATGTCTGGGGATAGAGACATAGAACTTTTTCTCCTTCCTCAAGCCTCATCTGGTGTGTCTCTCAGTAGTGGTAGATTGTAGGGTAAACCAACTTCATCCAAGCCTGCTTGTTCGAGCTCTGCCCGAAGTGCCTCGAGAACGGCCGCGTCAATGGTGATGAACCCGTCACGCGTCTCAAATTGTGCACCCAGAATTATGTCTCTATAAGATGGAATAGAAGCGATCGGATCAGCGCCCGCCGTAGTCTGAATCATTCCAATGGGTAGTCGGATGCATTGATTCAGAGCTACCGAGTTGAACCCAGGGTCGTCCGATTGGCCGTCTACCAAGCACCGTTTGAACTCCAATAATCCGGTCTTGTACCACTCATTAACCTGACTCTGGTAACCATATTTGTCTAAACGGGTGTAAGTTGACGTAGTTCAATCCCAATGGTAATAGGAACACTTACTATTGCGGTAGTTCTCTAACTTGACGACGCTAACTGAGCTGTCGACATCAATCTTCTTGCGGGATGAATCGACTTTGGTAAGTCTATTTCCATTGCCATCATTGCCAACATTATGTTCTACATTTGTCAGTAACAGTCCTTCTTTCATTTACTAAGTATGACTTACTGTTGGCGATAGCATAGTTGCCTCCCTTGCTGTGGTCATCCGTGCTTGTGGGCTTGAACACATGTTTCGAATCATCCCTAATTGTCAAGGTTAGACTGTATCCTATTGTAGACCGCGAGTTTGCAGGATAAAAACTAACTTTCTGAGTGAGTTTTGAGAGCCCGAGTTTCCGGAGTTCTTGAGTTCAAGCTCCTTGTTAAGCTTATTCTGGGAAGCCTGGTTGGCAGAGTTGAGAAGGTTATTCGACTTCTTAAGAGAATTTTGCGAGCCCGAGTTTCCGGAGTTTTTGAGGTCAATCTTCTTATTGGCGTATTTGTTCTTGTTAACATCAACATCAACCTTGTTCTCCTTGGATGCATCGAAGTATTTGAGGTCGTTGTCACGGTAATCTCCCTTATCTCGGTTGTTTCCGCTGTCTTCGCCGGTGTTGTACATCTTACTTGGATATCAGCATTGTCAGACTCTGACTTGGAAGTCATCTACTTACAGATCCATCACCATTACCTGTCCCACCGTTGTACTTCAACTTGTTGTCTCTGTACTATGGTTCAAACATTAGTACTTTTTCCACCTCAAGACAGATTTATACTTACGTCGCCGGACTCATCCACAGCAATGATTCTCGAGTTATCAAGTTTCTTTGTCGTGGATTTATCTGTAACCTTCACCTTGTTGCCACGGTTCTGCAAACAATTAGCTCGTATTCTGAACAGTCGAATCAAATAACCTCACATCTCCATTCCCATCAGAATCAAAGTTTTTCCCTTGGAACGTGGGGTTGTAGACATTCAAATCTTGCCATGGTCTTCTTCTATTGTAGAAATCTCCCGAACGTCCTCCCTGCTGGGCCGCGCGCTTGTTTAGTGCGTCAGTTAGGGTAGCTGTAGCGGTGGAGGTACTCTCGCTGGTGCTAGAGTAGCTGGTACTGGTAGGCTCTACTGTCGTAGTCTTTTCGTGGTGATGCTCTTTGGTAATGATTTGAGTGATGGTTGTGTCGATACAACCACCAGTAGGCAAGACAATCTCGGTTGAGCACTCGTCCACCGTGATCGTAGTGGCCTTGTCACAACAAGTGTTGATGACTTTTGGATAATAAACATGAGGAACAACAGAACATTCAGGCTCCCCCCGGGGAATGAGAGCTTTTGCAGAGCAAGTGCTCAAAAGAACGACACCGGCGGTGAAAGACCAGGAAGAATGCATTTTTAAAAGAGTGTGTGCGGGATGCTGTGGTTCATGGAAAGCATAGGGAAGCAGTCTTATTTAAACGCACCATAACTTCAAGGGATCCATACAAAAATAACAGTGTTCAAAGCATGCAGATCCATTGCCTTACAAGCCAAGGCATTCCTCACGGTAAACATTCGTCAAGTGCCCGCCGAAGATACTTACAGTTGAAACTGTCTTGAATGTAGCAAAAGCGGCAAGTGATATACAATGAAAACACCGCTTTAATACTCAATTTTATCGCTCACAGAATCTAGCTGATCCAAGAAATTGATGCGCACAGAAGATAGGTAATCTTCGCATGTGTGCAATGGGCAATAACCTGGATGGTTAGGGGAAGCCATCTTAAAAATAACAACTTCCAAAAAGACCAGCATCGACATCGACAGCCAAAAATTTGAAGAACGTCAGGCACCGGCTAGACTTTGATTGAGACATGCCTGGAATGCGTGGAAATGAAAAATACACGCGCTATTCGCCACCCATCTCGATATTTTGACTCTACAAAAGACTGATACACTTCATCCAATCATAATTCGTTCTTTCGGAAAATACTAAGAACGCGCTTCCTCCAACTCCAGCTCCAACTGTCGAATCCTCTCACTTTGGTCTTGTGGACCTGATCCAACTCTCATCTTCAAAGTATCCACCTCCTGCGCAAGTTGACCAATACGCTCGCTTTGCACCGTGATGGTTTTCGTTTGTGCCTCCAATAGGGTTTTGATTTGTGCTAGTGATGCTTCCACAGATTGATTGCCCGGAACAGTTGGAGATGCAAGTGGAGTTTGCATTCGTGGTGTTGCTTGGACAGGAGCTGGTCGTGGGGCTTCCGCCTTGACGGGGGACGCAACCGCTACAGGGGTAGTAGCTTTAACAGGAGATTCCATTCTAGCTCTCTGAACAGGTTTGGCAATTTCCTCAAAGCTAGAAGTCTCGTCTTCCTCTTCTGGTTCATCGTCTTGAAACTTCGATGCCATGGCAGAAATCGATCCTTTTTGTTCTGACATTGTTGGTGGAGGGGCTCTTGCTGCTACTGGTTCTGGTTCATGCTTTACGACAGGCTTTGCCGGAGCAGGCGCGGGTGTAGGCGCAGCAGCGGGCTTGTAGTCAGATGCAACTTCCACCGGTCCATTGCCTTCATAAACACTCTCCAAATCAATCTTCGCGGGAATGCCATCCTTGCCCGATAGCCATTCAGCTGCAGAAACGGCTGGTTTGAGGCCAGTTGCAGGTGGATAAATATCTGACTGGAAGACTTCTGCACGTCGAGGGACAGTGAAAGAAACGGGCTCAATGTAGCTGTCGTTTACGGTTTTGTAAGCTCTCATAACCTCGTTCTCGTGTACCTGACTAATGTTAGACCTGTATGAAAAATCATGGTGTTTGAAGAGATACTTACATTGATACCACGTCTTGGGATGAATGCAAGACCTCTTTGAGGGTCGCCAGACTTGTATTCGGATAGAAACTCAAACTTGTCGTTTTCGTACTCGAAGTAACGAATATTACCGTCACTATTTTGTTAGAATATCTCCGCACAATTCGGTAGAAAAAACTTACCCCTTTCCTGCAAGGTACAGGCACTGAGTACCATCATCTATAAGCACATTAATATGTATCCATCACATCCTTAAAGGGGAAAACCCACCCCAGAATGGCATGCAAACACCAGATATCGAATCCAAAACCGTGAATCCACCAATTGGCTCCCGGGCATTACCCACATCCCATAATGCCATTTGTCTATCACTCATCTTGGAAAATCCGGTGGTGGCAATACGATTGTGCTCACCCATCCACGCTACTCTACTATTCTTTGCTCCAGTATGTCCTGGGCCTTCATGGGCAGGTCGCTCTTGTCGCACATCCCATATCCGTAGTTTCTTGTCTCTCGAGGTGGTGGCCAAGAGGGATCCATTCGCACTCCACGACAAGCTCTGCACAATATCCCCATGTTTCAATGTGAGATTTGACTTGCCCGTACCAATATCCCAAAGCTTGATGGTGTAATCGCCAGATGCGGAAGCAAGCACGTTCTCGGCCGCGGGGTTAAATAGAACCTGTCCAACTTTTCTGTATGTTCTTAGCACACCAATCCGTACTTCAAGTCGTTCCTGTACTCACCTAGAGTGACCCGTCAACTTCATCACCGGTGCGACGTCTACCGGTTCGTCTCCATCTGAGTATAGAGTGAAACCTTGAGGAACCTGCCATATGAAGACCTTGCCATCGTCGGATCCAGACGCAATCACACGGTCGTGGAATGGGTTCCTGAATAACGTCAGACCAACCCCGCCATGGCCCAACCAGAATCTGCGTAGGTACTCACCAATCTGTGTCCAAGACCGGTCCAGTATGGCCTCGGAATAGGGGAATCTGTTCAGGCAATCGACCCTTTTCATTGACGGGTATCACAGCAAATGCTCCACCTCCACTGGCCTCCCAATTGACAGAGAGATATTCGGGGTTGGCCTAGAATCGCAGCAATTTCTGTCAGCCGGCTCTCTCCTGCACCGCATGCAGAGCGCAAAGCCCCTCTCGCCCTCACCTTGACTAAGTTGGTATCCCAAGCATTGCGACTGATGTGCAAGTTATCGTAGCAGCCTTCCTTGCGTGTGGATTTTCCAAAGACATGTCCTGTTGGGGTTGTCAGCCTGCCCTCGTGCTCGCCGAGGGGTTCGATGAAGCTTACGATACTTCGACGCGCGCACGAAACGGCCAGCCATGTTGCCGCACCGGTGCCACTCTGGTGAAAATACAAGCTAGAGCAAAATTGGTGTACGGATGGATGGTTATGGTTATCGATATTTGCAATTTAAAGAACGTCGTGGTCTGTTGCAAAAGCGATTGCGATGCGATGTGATGTGAGTTGCTAGAGAAGCTCTCAGGGTGAGTGAATCGAAGTCGTTGGTGGCCCTGCACCGCCCTGTCCTGCGAGGCTGGCTGGCGGGCTGGCCTTTGCGTTTTGCGTTTGCGTTTGCTGAGCCTGACCCTGACCCCCCTGAAACGTCCCTCTTTATGGCTTGGGCAGTCACGATATGATATATGATGCGTGGGCAGGAGGAGCAGGAGCTGGTAGCCGACTTGAGTCCGAAAAGGATTATTTTGGAATCGATTTCGGTCTTTGGTTGTTTATACTACAAATATTCTCTTTGTCTTTTAATCCTCCGTTCTCTTCTCCAAAAATCCTCTTTGCTGCATGTCAACTCAACCCCTCGATGCGGAACCTTGTGAGCGGTACGGAGTACGAGCAGCTCTCCACTATTAAAGGAAGGCTAAGACGCAGGGCACCCGGCACCCATCAATACGATACGATCACTTGGACTTGGGATTGAACGTAAGTATAAATTTTATTTTTCATTCAATTCATAAGCTTCTCAATATCTATACTATCATGTCTCCTTTGTTTCTATCCTCGCTTAGCTTTCCAATATGATACAAACCCCATCTAATCTTCTAACAGGTCCTTCATTTATCCAAAAATAGATCCCGTGGGAGTGTTTAACCCCACCTTCGTGGTTTTTTCGGTTGAACAGTAAGATACGTCAATAGCACCCTTTTTTCCAATCTCATCCAACAAACAGTCGTATGGTCTAATGGTTATGATATCTCGTTCACATACTGAACAGTTTCCGAGATGGTTCTGAGTTCGATCCTCAGTACGACTATTAATATGGATATATCTGGCTTTCACGAGCCGGATATCTTTTTGCGTTTCAAAAAAATAGAACCAGAAAAGTAGGTAATATATTGTGTAGATATATTGATATGGGATTCCTCTTTCTGCTTCTTAATTTTTCATATTTTTTATAACAACTCTAGGTGTTTTATATCCATTATTGTAGTGTTGATGCGAGATTGAAATTTTTCATCGACCCCACTTCGGATTCCAGCTGAGAACGCCAACAAGAGGCATGGAGGAACACTTGGATCAAAACATGATATTGCTAAAACCCTTTGTGTAATTATAGTTCTTTTTATATTGTTTTCGAATTTCTGGTTTAGCTTAATCTCAATATAGTTTATTCTTAAATAGAAAAAAACTCTAAGAATGCTCATATTTCGTTTCAACTCCTACACCAATACATAGTCGATTTCTTTAATGATGACATGTGCATGACACCATCTCAAAGGAAAAAATACCTAGCCAACGTCTATATGTCCTAATTCCATCTTCATAATCAATATCAATCACGTACTTCCCGTGTGACTCATTAGTCATAAGCAACAATTCCCAATTCAAAACCAAACAATTCCGAACACCGAACTCCGAAATCCAATAAACTCTCATAAACATCCTCAAACCCCCCTCAAAATCACAATACCAAATCCTCCCAAATCTCACCATATCTCACTCTCTCTCTCACAAAAAAATGATTACAACACCACCTCCTCAAATCCAATTAATACCATGGGACCCAACCTCAGAAGAACACATCGAGCGACTCATCCTACAACGACTCGCCTGCGGCTGGGCCTCAGAAAGCGTGCGTAATATATGGTGTAAACAACAGAAAGAAGGTCACAAATCACTTCATTGGATTGTTCGTTTCTCCCCCCTCTCTCAATTTCAATACATCTCAAAACAAATATAAAATAAATCAAAAACAAACCTCAAAACTAACAAAAAACCAAGGTCCTAACACCCACCCCTCACACCCCGCGTCATATATCAACACACCTCTCATCATTTCCCCAGGAGTCCGAACCCCTCCATTCTCCTTCTACCACAGATTCTTTCATCCCAATCGGCCACATCTCACTAGACTCCGATCTCGCCGACCCCCCAGGAAAACTCTCCTACGATTTGAAAAACGTATTCCGCATCACAGCCTTCTACATCTCGAAACCGCTTCAGGGGTTAAGAATAGGAAGTCTGGCGATGGACGAGGTGGAGAAGATGGCATTTGGACGGGGGAGGAGTGCGTTGGTGTTGAGCACTTCTAGTGATTGCTATGAAGGGAGGGTTGAGAAATATTTGGCTTTGGGGAGGGAGGTTCCTAAGGTGAGTCTTTTGAGTTTTCTTTATTGTATTGTGGTTTTGAAATTTTGAGATGGGAGTTTGGGGTTGGGGATAAAAACTGGATTGAAGGAGATGGGGCAGAGGATATTTTCATGAGGTATACTGATGAGATTTTGTTTAGCATTCCGTTCCGAAGTGGTACGCACGTCGAGGCTACAAACTTTACAAGACAATCGAGGAAGCATGGTTCGATATCGATGATACGGGGAAGACATGGTATTACCCCGCTGTGTTTATGAAGAAGGATATTGGTGGGGAGTTGTGATAAGTATAGTATGCTTTATTTTCTAAAGACCCAAAGAAAAGATTCTTCGACGAAATTGGGATTGGAAGAAAGTTCTTTAATTAGATGATATACTTGCAAGGGTTGCAGAAAGAGGTGAAGTCACGAATAGACGAAGGGCTGATGGATGATATATATATTTTCTTGTCTTGAGTGTGAGATATATAGATAGATAATAGTACAGAGCAGAACTTGTAATTTCCAAGCCTGGTTTCTACAGCAGTGAATTCTCTGTGGGTTACACAGTAAACCCATAGAAGCTTGAGTGATTGTTCTATCTACACCTGAGCGACACAACATTCACCAAAATGACCTTGAGTAATAATTTACTGATACTTGGAAATGTGATTACTCGTGTACTCGAGTACTAGCGAGTATGCGGGGTAATGCGGGGTGCGCCTCTTACATAGGTGAATAAAATTCTTGAGGTGAATCACCTGGCAACAGGTTGTGCTAAAGTAGTAACAGAGGGCTTGGTGCGACCTCAGGTGAGGAATGTACCTAGGTAGTTCTATCCTGCCTCACTGCCCACCTTCCAAGCCCTCACAGTCGCACCTTCCCTCTCAACATCACACAGGTTAGGTAAGCCCCCACTAGACCTCGTGACCACCTGCAGTACAGTTCCAAATGTGGACTAGCTCCGACTATAAACCCCCCTTGGATTGCCTCCCTCCCACTTAAACAAAGTTTTTGGGAGGGTAAATCAAATGATATGTCCAGCGTGATGGGATGAACATGGGGGAAAATATATGTTGGAAGCTGCGATCGTGTAATGGGTACCAGTTTTAGAATGAGGATCCCTAAGGGTAGGTAGGTAGGTATAAAATCATGTGTAGAGTGCTGAGAACGAACGACTGAAGGGGGATTTGGATGTCTTCCATTGGAATCACTGGTATTGGATGTACCCAGCTCCTAGGGCCAGAGTGGTTTTATGCACCATAACGGAAGGTAGTGAGCAACCAGCCTGGTGAGTTCTCAGATATTTTTGCATAAATGAGGGGTTATATGGTATGCTAGAAGAGTCTCTATTAACTTTCACAAACCAATTAGGAAAGCAAGCTGGTAGAACCCTGGTTACTATCCCAGTCAGCCTGGATATATTGACTGGCGCTTATCTACATACAACATCCTTTTACGTACCTTTCAAGTCTATTACATCTTCTTTGGCAAATCAAGCAAGGTCATGATACAAATACAGGTAGAAGTCATGAGAAAATATGTTTTCATTAGAATGTAACACCATATCTTCATTAACATTAATGGTTCCATTAACAGGCCTAATCCCTAATTGCAATCGTGCGCAAATTACTCATTATCAATCCCTCTCAGACACTATTTAAAGCGCCATAGAATTACCCACACTCTGAGGATTCCAGAAAGTGAAAAGCGGATCATAAACAAACTTCAACATAAGCAACTTATTGTAAGTCTCCTTTCCATAGTACTTCTCAGCCGCAAGTTGAGGGGACAACTCAGGGTCAAGGTAGTTCAGGTAAGCAGTGAAGTCTCCATCTGGCATAGCAGCGGAGAACGCGTTTTGGAGATCGTTGATAGCAACAGCGCCCTCTGGGTCGAAAGGAGGCTGGGAGTTGGATGTGTATCCGTAGTTCTGGATAACCCAGAGAGAATCTCTGTCGCTGTAAGCAGAAGTGGTGGCTTTGTTGATTGCTGATCCTGGACCACCGTAAAGGTTGATGATGCTGAACCATGGTCTCTCCCATTGTCCTTGGTTCTTTTGGACGGTCTCGAAGAATGATCGCCAGGCCTCGGTGGTGAGTGGCTTCTCTTCACGTGTAGTGACGGATTTGGCCAAGAAGGTGTCGTGGGATGAGTATTCGCTTCCCAAGGGCTGGGCCAAAGTTGCTGAACCGGCGATTGCGGCGACGGCATCGATCCAGTTGAGGCTGGTGGTTGTGGCAGCTGGGTTGCCAAATCCGGAAACCAAACCTGGGATGATTTCGGTGTCGAGGGTGTTTCGGTCGCAGCTGATGCACCATCCTGAAAGACTCATTCCTCCGTAAGTGTCAAGGTAAACACCGAATGTAAGGTCCCCGTTGACCTTGCCAGAGTTAAGAGCGAATTCCTGCATAGCCACGAATCCAGCAACACGAGTGTCGACATCGTCAATGTCGCTTGACAAAGGTACACTGAAAGACAAGACGGTCTCTGGTGCTGCTTCGGTAGAGAGGTATAGATCAGTCACAATTCCGAAACTATCTCCGGCTCCTCGCATGGCGAAAAAGAGATCCGAGTACTGTTCAGCGGTTGCGTGGACTTGAGTTCCGTTTGCCAAAACGACATCAAGACCAACAATGTGATCAAGAGTCAATCCCCACTTTCGTGAGGCGTAACCATAACCTCCGTGAAGAGCATGACCTGCGATTCCAACTCCTGGGCAGGTTCCGTGTGGAAGGGCACGTTTTCCTTGCTCAAAAATGGCAGTAGCTACGTTTCCAAGACGTTGACCAGCTCCTACTTTGGCGATGAATGTGGCTTGAATAATATGAGTATATTTCGTTAAAAAGCGGGATTTTAGTAGAACTTACTTTGGTCGACAGTGATAGAACTGAATTTCTCCATGTCCACAATAAGACTTCCATCTTTTCCACCGCTTGAGTAACTGGCATATGAATGTCCACCACCTTTAGGTTGGACTTTGAGGTTCGACTGGGCCGCACAAATAACTGAGAAACCAACTTGCTCTGCCGTCTCTGGGATGGTGACTACAGCAGGCTTGTATGCAAGACGAAGGTTGTATGGTGTTGTCAGAGCTGTCCAGTTGGCTGATCCGTCAACTGCGTAGGGTACCTTCTTCGCATCAAGGCAGTCTGTCACAGTGCCGCGTTGATATGGGCCATGATGTGGGCCACCGAAAAAGTATGGACTTGCCTCGACCGAAGTCAGGAAGCTTGCCAGCAACGAGATATATGATACGTGCTGCATTTTGTCTCTGAATTGTTGCGAAATTGAATAGGCTTCTGAGGGGGTGTTCGAGATGTCGAATCGAAGCTTTATAAGGAAGCGAACGGACAAGTGATATCCACTCTGCACTCGTACCTTGCAACAGAATACAAAAGGCCGGTGGGAGGAAATAAATCATCATGTGGGATGAGGTTCTTATAAATAAAATTCACCTGTACCGTGCGTACCTCAGTCGGAGAAATAAGAATTCTACTAATAATCCCCGTAAGGTAACAAGGCGAGGGATCGACAAAGTTGTGGATTTCACCGCCCAATGAACGAAGTCCCCAAAGTCCCCAAAAGCTAGAAAACCTTGTCCAAATCGGCATGATTGGAAATCTCGTTTCGGAAAGGTAAAAATAGTACTTGGCGAGCTTTACACACGAGAATTGAGGCCCAGTTGTTGAGAGGTTCGTATTTGATGAGCTGACAAGGGGCTTTTGTCATGCAAAACTTCCTTCAAAGGGGCACAATTTTTGAGTGATCCACCATTACATCAGATCATTTACATAAAAAATGGAGTCGAAAAACGGAGTACTCGTCCGGTCTTGCTGAAGAGTGAAAGTCAGAATCTCATAGAGTTAAACCCCCTCTTTGAACTTTACGACTGGTTCAACTTGCGGAAAGAGATGATTTTCGTGTCACTTCCGAAGTGATACATTGATGACTGCGTGGAGAGAAGGCGTGTGGAACAACGACGATGGAAATGTGGGAAAGGGTTCGAATGGAATAAGCAGAAAACTACCCAGCTATTGCTACTGGCTGAGCTACGAATAGACCAGTCAAGAAAGGCAGAGGTTCAAAATGTTCGAGTCGCGGGCAATTGCAACTGACAAAAAGAGACCGAGGAACGATGACGATTATTTAGTTCATGAGCCACTCGTCTCACACCATAGAAAGTATCCCGAGGTCCCGAGGCGGTGAAGAACAATGAGTGGTACGACAATCGACCGAGGGAAAATGAAGCTAAAAGCTTACATTTATAGCTACTCTGTGGTGTTGATGATGATGGTGGTGGTGGTGGCAGTGTTAAAAGATGTTTGTCATGCGAGGGGGACCTGGGGAAGAAGTTGGGGCTAAGAACCTTAGCAGGCGGGGGAGACGCTTCAGAAGATTACTACTACTACGTCAAATCAGCACCACACCATCTCTCCTCCATCTGAAGCTCTGTGGTTCTCAGAATTGAATTTCAAGCCAGCAGACATACATGCTTCTACAATTCCCACCAAGCCACAGCTAACCAATCATTGAGATAGAATTTCCCCTTCATTCTTCGCGGTACCTTCGGAAAGGCGACTAGACTCAGCAGAAACCCCTCATATTCCATCGGCCCATCTAGACAAACGCTTAAACAAGAGCCTCCAATAAATACCACTGCTCCATATCGTGAGCACGGAGGCTTAGGTACCAGAGATGGAATTCAAACCAACAATGATACCCCGCGGGGCATGGTGTTGGCACTGGTATCGATCCGTGGTTACCTCTTTGCCAAGTAAGGAGTCAATTTCCAGCAATGCCCAAAGTTCCAAAGCGTTGAAAGCGAAACCCAAGATCCCAACTCAACCAGACATGGTTAGGAAAAGGGGAATAGGACTTTTCTCACCTGCCTTGTTGCGAAATAATTTATGTACGGAGTTTCATGTTCTTCTCGTTCTCTATTCTTTCATATTATTTGCTTCTAACCAAGAATGCTCTTACTGTTTTTCATTCAAACATTTTACTTCTAAGCACATACAATGCGCTCAACAAGTACCTATATCGTGCCCAGAAAACCACAGTCTCAGAGGGTCTATATATCCTTATACCTTGGAGTGCCTACCGTCCAAATAACAATTACATATTTCAATTACACCTAATATTTAAAACAAACAAATTGCCCAAAGAAGCTTTGGATAATATATATATCTATTAGATTATTATGCATTTATTTTATTTTCTTTGGTTATGTTTTACAATACTATTTTGTAAATATACTTCCCATAAAACACGATAATTTAATCTAATCTATAGTATAAAGCTGTCACGAAATTGCGTTCGAAGGCTTTAAATAATCTTATTTTCTTTTGTAACTACAATCATTTGCGCTTCCTAAAATACCAACTCACAAGTCTCTCCCTAAAGTTTTCTTACTTTTCAGAATTAAAACCAAATAATAGATTTCCCGCCTACTAATTTATTGTAGTACTTATCTAACAACAATCTAACCTATCCTTCATACAGACGCATTTCTCCATTTAATTGAAACTTTACCGATGTTGCTCTGCACCAACAAAATTCCCTGCTAGAAAGTACCAACCATGTATATATACAACTCCAAGATCAAATTGGTCGTTGACTTAAGGTTACCGCGTCAAACCAAACCATGCAACGCGGCTATTTTATCTTGCATAACTTACGATGCGCAAAGTACTGGACTAATAAGAAACTTATCGAGTTAGCCCTCTGTCAGTTGTGGTTTCGTCAAGACTGAATTAATACTAATGTCTTCTTAGCTCCTCATAGTATGTCAAGGGTTTGTCATATGTTATATCCTAACGAGCTCTCTTGTTGACATATGAATTCAACACTTCACTACGTCTCAAATAAGTTGAAAATAATAAAGACAGTAGATAAGAGTAACAGCAGACCTAGAAAATTAAGACGATCATGCAATGATATAAAAGATCCCGCCCACTTTGTGAATTCGGTATGTACGAGTCTCATACTAACAGACATAATCCCCCCAAAACCAAGCAAATTCGTAAAAGCAAAGCAAATAGCTCACAAGTCCCATCCATAGTGATATTAAAACTGCAGACATACGCTCTATATGCCCAAAAACAAAAAATATCAAAAAAGCAGACTGCAAGCAAATGTACCGCCCAAGCAATTACATCATGATATAACTCCACAATTAAACCTCATAGAAAAATATCAACACACAACCCTCTTGCCTACTTCACAAAAAACCCCTTCCCAACAGGTCTCCTTCCATTCCCCAATTTCGACCCAGTCCTACCCTGCATCCAACTCTCCTTTGTCAAACGCGCCTTATTCAAACTCTTCGGCGCAAGATTCGAGCTCGTCTTCTTGGCCACCTTGTAAGTCGTACCTCCGATCCTTATATCCCTAGGAGCATCCTCAACGATGTCGAGGAACTTGGTTTTCTTAGGCTTGATGACTGGTAATGCTGGTTTAGGGAATGAAACTTGGGTTGAGGGCGTTTCGTTGAGGTAATCGTCTGGAAGGAGGGTGGGGAGGGAGGATTTTTGTTGGAATTGTTGGGGCTTGGAGGGTGGGAGGTGGTCGAGGGTTTGAGATTCTTCAACTGGAGAGGTCTTTTTGGGGGAAGGTAGTTTGGTGACTGTTTCGGGGTCGGAGGGTGGTTGGATTGGGAGTTGTTCTGTTTCTGGGATTGGTTCTGTAGTTGCGACTTCTGTTGTTTCTTCCGTTGTTGCCTCTGTTGAGATCTTTGCTTCGACCTCTGGCTCCTCAATAATCTTCACCTCCTCAACGACCTCCTCGTCATCATCTTCGATAACTATAACCTCCTTCCCCTCCTCTTCCACCTCCAAATATTCTCCTCCCTTTCCAATTGGACTGAGATCCGTAGCTGGAATTGGCGACATGGCAGGTATCTCGACCATACAAATCGTACTCTTGGGTCTGATCTCCAGTTCCTTCTCAGTCTTGGTTGGCGTCACCTTCTTTGGCGTCGACTTTGGCGTCACTTTCTTTGGAGTCGCTTTCTTCGGTGTTGCCTTTGCAATTCTCCTCCTCTTTGCAGAAGTAAAGTCAGGCTGCTCAATCTCCACCACCTCTTCCTCTTCGTCCCTCGAAATACCACCCGACTTTCTCTTCCTGAGCACAGGAAAAGTCCTCACAACCCGAATTTCCTCGCCGCCCTTCCCACTTCGCCTCGTAGCAACCACTGTACCATCATTAGCTTGTGACATTGGCCAGAACGTCGTACCACGCGCCGCGCGCCATGAACCGGGCGAGAACATACTATCTCCCTTCTCCACAGCCTCGTCAAATACGAAATCCTTATTCTGCTCGTCGAGATCGGGTGGACTGGTGGCAAGAAGATTCTTTGCGGACGACAGGATTCTAGAGAACATGAATGAGGAGTTTTGAGAGCGGTGGTGATTGGGTAGATAGCTTTGGTTCTATACGTGGCGGTGGTTTTTGTGAAAAAAAGGTGGAAAAAGTTATGTTTAGCTGAGGGGTCTCCTGCAGCTTTCGCAGCTATATTTTGTGGAGCAATAAACTGTTCCGCAATTAAGTTTTTGGCTGGTCTGACGGAATGGGTGCCGAATTGGGTTTAGTGTGTTTTTCTCACCGCCTACCCAGATAGGCACCTAGGTGACTTTGATATCTCGACTTTGGCTTGACGTCGCATTGGATCAGCAGGATACCGAGACTGGGTAAGTATTTACGAGATTTATGAGCCATAACTTATATCTAATTATTTTATAGGAACCCCAATTGAGGATCCCTCCAAAAGAAGGTTCGGTCATTTCATCACTGTGAGAAGGCGCCATAACACTTTCAAAATGAACGCCTCAAAAAGACTCACTCTAAGAATCCTCAAAACTTCTCACACCTCATCATCATTGAATTACAGGAGATTTCACGCCAGCTCAATATGTCTCGCCGGCTATCATCGACTCGCAAAACCAGCCCGAACCCATTACGGAGCGCCCTTGACCAACGAGAAGATTCAGAGATCCTTGCCACCAGCGGGACTGATAATCAGAGCCAATGCAGATGGATTAATAGATCTGCAACCGAAATCTGTAAATGAATTTTTAGAGAATTATATGGAGGCGGCAGTTAGTAAAATGCCAGGTTGGGAGAAGAAAGTTACTGAATGTTTGTCTCCTCCACCTTATTCATCACCCACATTACTATACTTTGACACTCTCATAACTTTATGATCAAATGAAACCCTTTTCAATTTTGAAAGAAAATCAGACTAACCGAGAAAAAGACCACTCAATATCACTCACAGCACTAACTGTCATCGCTGGCATCCTCAACCACGCGCCAAACCACGAGCAGCAAGACCTCGCCGCAAAACTAACCATTTCCGCCGCAGCCCTCGGTTCCGTAGACGCAGCCGAAACCCTAATCCTCACAGCCCTCAAACTATCCATTCCTATTCCCCCCGCCGCTACAAAACTGCTCCAAAGACTCGTCGCCGAAAAAGACCCCTTCGCAATGGCGCTCTACGGAAAGGTTTTAATGAGCGAAGGGAAACACGCCGAAGCCCTAAAGTATCTCGACAAAGCATTGGAGCCCCCAGACGGGAACCTCAAATTCAAAGGTGTGGGTGACGCGTTGTGTGATAAAGGGAGGCTTCTATTGATATTAAGAGACGATGATAAATCACTCGCCAAACAAGCTTTTAAAACTGCAGCTCTCATGTTCGATGAGCCGCTAGCATACTACTATTTTGCCCGATGGCATCCCGAGGGTTCGAATGAGGAGAAGTTATATCTCGCCCAAGCCGCATCCTCGGGAATTCATGAGGCAGCGAGTATCTTAGCTGAGCGCGATTTGAAAACTCTTTTTGACAGCATGGAGGGGTTGCCTAAGAGTATAGAAGGCTATGGCTTGGCGGGGGAGTGGATTAGAGTTGCTGCTGAGAGTGGAAGCAAAGAAGGTGGAATACATATGGCGTGTATGTTTAAGAGTGTTGGTGATTTAAGGGAGTGGAATTATTGGAAGGAGAAGCTTCGGGATAGTGGTGGGGCTTGGAGTCCGAATATGAAGAGGGCTAAAGATATGTGGGCTGAGAAGAAAGTAGAATTTTGGAGTTGAAAGGATCTATCTCTTTTCAAGATGTTTTCAGCAGGCCATGGCAAGAGGGAGCTGCGAAAATGTAGCATACTTGTAGAATATGTGTAACATGAAGCTAGTCGATGCCTGGTCTTTGTGTTTGATTGGAAAACAGCTAGGGATTCGTTAAAGTATGATGTATAAAATACACCCACATAGAGTTAGCTCTCTGTGCGAGGTCTTCTAAGAGTTTAGTTCATAGTCGGCGCATCCTTCTAGTGCGCAAGCGATATTATGTCAGGATTTATAAACACATCACAACCCTCACCACAACCCTCGTCAAAATTTGGCATCAGTTTCTTGAAAAGGTTGAAAATAGATGAATTGCAAATCATGGAACCCGGTGTCTGGTAATATGCCCGTAACGCCACTCGCAAAAAGGCAAACCTAGGCACACACACAAAAAAGACAAGACACACTCCACACCCACCAAACTCCATCCATCCATCCATTCGTATACCCAGTAAGCCCATCATCTAACCACTAAATAGCAAGTTCTCCTCCAAATCAATCCTCATTCTTCTTTTTCCGCCCCTTGGTCTTTTTAGGCTTCTTAACCTCCTCCTCATCACTCTCACTAACCTCCTGCTTCTCTTTTCTCTTCCTCCCCTCTCCCCCAGCACCCTCCTGCGCCTCACTAACCCGCGCGACAATATCCGCTAGGAAATCAAATTGCTCCGGACTCCCTAGAACAACCTGCTTCAAATGCTGGGCTGTGACTCTCTTCCCACCTTTTTCTTTGGCTTTCTCCGCAGCGCCGCCGACGAGCGCAATCATGAAGAGTTCTAGTGCTTTCGAGACCGCGACCGGTGTTACCTGCGCGACTTTTCCTACCTCCTCGTCCGCTTGCATTATTCGCTTTATGCGCGCAACCGGGAATTTCGTCTTGATCTCGATGTTGTTTGGGTTCGGGTCTTTGTATGCGGGTGCGGGCGCGGAGGAGGAGGCGAGGGTTTGGTTGTTGTTGTTGCGTGGTTGACGCGTACCGCGGGACGCCATGGTTGGTGGTGGTTTGTAGGAGGAATCTTTGGTGGGGGTTGTGGAGGGGTAGCCGCTTTCGACTTGCAGTTCTTGTTGGTGGTGGTAGTGGGATTGGGGTGGTTGCGAGGGTGATTGTGTCGAGGGCGGATAGTAGTTTGAGGATGGCGCGGTGGTTGGGAATGAATGAGAGGCTGGGAGAGAGGGAATTTGATATTGCGAATTATTGTAGTCGCCAAACCCAGATCCGCCGCCAAAGGGATGCGCCTGTTGTTGTTGACTGGGCTGGAAGGGATAAGAATTTCGCGGTGATTGGGGAGGCAGGTTGTAGGAGGAGGGAATGGGAGATTGTGGAGGGTTGTCCGGTTGTGAGGTGAATTGTTGCTTGGTCGGCGAATTTATGAATCCTGAAAGGTCGGGGGATCGAGGCGTATACGTAGTATTGTTGCCCATCATATTTTCTCGCGTGAAGTCCCGAGTAAAGGGCTAACCGCTGACAGGAAGTGGGGCTCCTGGCTCCTTTTGCGGTGGATAAATAGGTATGAGGTACAGTACCTAGGTATGCGAGCTAATGCAGACAGACAGCCCTTTATTTCTTTGTCTAGTAAATTCAAAGATGACACTTGGAGCCGAGATCTATGGAGCTAGGTTTGATGTTTGGCCTGGGTGCTCTTTTTTCAATACCTATGACAGCAGAGAAATAGGAAGAATTATATAGAGAGAGAGCCAATGCGGTGAAATCGTTCCTTTAGGAGGGGTTAGAGAGGTGGCAGCCACCAACCCAGCGAGGGGTGAGGCAAAGAAGCCAAAGTGAGGTTATACTCGCTCTACTTGGGTCAAGCTCTCACTTCCGCAAACAGACAGTTCCTAGAAAGGTGGCTTGGGTGCTTGGGTGCTTGGGTGGGAAGCCTGAGGTGTGACGCTTGTCCCGTGATGTGGATTGTCCGAGGCTCAGGTGCAGGTATGAGAGGGGGCGAGGGGCGAGGCGAGGGGGTGGTTGGCGAGTCTCACACAGCCTTTTTTCACTTTCTTCAGGGCGAGATGGCACCGCTTTATGTGCACGAACGGGCTCTGGCACAGGCTGGCACAGACCCCACAATTCTAACTCATCATCCAATCAGCAACATGGCTGTTCTGCATTAAATTTCTTGAGTCTTGACTGAGGGATCAGCTCTTCTTCTCCGTCTGCTCCACTCCTACTTCTCCCGTCAACAATTTTCCACATCGCGTCGGGAACCCCATTTACGCGTTATTCTGTTCTTTACCGAGTGTTTTGATATTGCCTTCATCATCTCAATGCTACCATCATACCAGATCTCGGGTGACAAAGATCAGGGTTGACACACCCTTGGCGTGATGTTCCCGGGTATCAGCTTGGTTTGTCTTTATTCAGCTCTCGCCTTGAGGTACCGGTATCCTACATTAGCTATCACGGCCGTTTGCATGGAACAACAAGACGAACACTCCATCTCCCGCCAGCAGGACTCTTTTCAGCCTATCAACAAGAGCCTTATTATTGTCTCGAGTATTAGCTCTCAAAGAGTCTTGGCAAAGACCATGACTTGCGCGATATTCGAGACCCCTTTCAACAGAGGAAGTACCTTCTAAACATCCACATGGTAAAACAAGGTCTCTTTTCTTTCTTTCATTCCACTTCCAAGATGTTGAGTGATGATAACAAAGAGCCTACCGAAGAACACTTTAATGCAATCTCGCAGCTACGACAGTCCGAAGCCTCTCCTTTGTGTTATGGTTTCTGCTGGAGTGGTGTGTTTACTGAAGGAAGTAAACTTGATCTAATCTGACAACATCTTGGAATTGGGAACTACTTAATATTCATTATGTTTTGGCTATTGCTCTAACTAGAAGAGGCTCGAATTAAGGGGCTTTTTGATAAGTTTATCGAACATGGTCTTAGGGTTTCAAAGTCAGGTATCTATGTCGATTATTAGTACGTAGAGTTATTCTCGTTTCTTTTCTATAAATGAGATTGAGAAGGATTCTAGGCATTGCACGGAATGGGATTTAGACGTGTTTGTTAAGCAAAATGATAACACTCGTGGGATTCGTATATATCTAGACTCGTATGAGTTTGTTTGATCGCCTTTCTTGTTTTCTGAAATATCACAAAGTCATTATATAGGTAAGATTACCTACGAGATACTTAGATTAATATTATAAGAAAAACCAATGTGAGAATGATATCAAGAAGGAAGAAGAATCAAACTGTCGGTATTGTTGTTTTTAGCTACAGGCTAAGGCTATCTTTCGTTTAATACGCCTCAAAGTATATCACGTCTGTGTTACGTCTTTTTGGCTTTGTACCTACTTCTTGTTTTCACAGAGTTTGATTCATGATTAAATCCCAAACGGTACTATACTTTACCACCATAAAAGACGGGATTTCACTTACAAGTTACATACCTACATACACACCCATAAAAACATCCCACAAATCCATATACTTTCCCCTCCCAGGCCTTCAATTAAAACCTCCCTAATCAGATCCCCTCTAAAATTACCACACAACCCAGTCACCCAGTCATCGGCCAAATATCGGCCCGCCCATCCACCAGCATCCCACCTTCCTAACCAAACCCCTCACTCCTTGAACCCAACCCCACCCCACCACACAAACACATGCAATCACCAATATAGTTTCAAATACGCACCTCTTCCACATCTAAAAAAGACCTTCACAGATCGCTTAGCTCAGTTGGTTAGAGCGTGGTGCTAATATGGGTAACATTGTTTACTCCTGATAACGCCAAGGTCGCGAGTTCGACCCTCGTAGTGATCAGATTCTTTATTTTTTTTCCTCGTTTTTTTTTGGTGGGGGGGAAGAGGGGGGTTTTTTTGGTGGGATGGGGTTGCGGTTTGGAGAGGGGGAGAGGGCTCAGAGGGAGGTTTTTTGGTCGGATGTGAGGGTTAGGGTGAGGGGTGTGTTTGATGGTGTGCATGTGATGGATGACTGGTGGGTGTGGTGGTGACTTGGATAGTACCTGATAGGTACATGAGTTAGGGGGGGTTTTTTTCTGTAGTGTAATGAGGAGAGTTTGGAAAGAAAAATGTAGAGTATTTATTGGCATTAGTGACTATTATAAGGTGAATAATTGGGCTACGGGTTTTGTGTACGTAGCATTGCATTTCAGGAGGTAGCACCAGCTTGTGACAGTAAAGCGAAATTCTTTCTTTCTTTTGTTAGGCAATATACCTCTTAAGGTATCGTCTGGCTCTATCAGGTATATATTTTCGGTCACCTCGCTTTTAAAAAAAGAATAGCTAATTCTGAAAGGCTTTTAACGTCTGGATTTTACTACATCATTAGTGCAATCTATCTAGCTAACGACACCTACCTATGTCAATCAAAATAAGGCGCAAAGGCCTTCTTTTCTAAATCCTCAACCTGTCCCCCATCTTTCTTCATCTGCTTACGGAAGTAAATCCTTTTGAACCATTTCCAAGTCTCCACACCAGCAAAGAACAGAATGGATTCCACGAAAACAATACCCCATTCCCAAGAAATACCAGTGTGTTTGAAAACAACATGGTTAAGTACCGGTATATAAAGAGTTGGGAATATCGTAACGAATCCAGCGACGATAGCCCAGAATAGGAACTGGTTGCGCCAAACGTCAAGTGCCCATTGGGTAAAGTATTTGGTACTTTTAGGTTGCATTCTGAAGAATGAACGACGCATATTTATCATTTCCCAAGCGAGGAAGAGTGCAAACCAAGTCAGACAGACGAAGGTAGTTGCTCGTGCGCGGAAGACGGTATCACAGTCGGCGGAATAGTGATCGTTGCAACCTGTTCCCAAATTCCCGTCGCCAAAACCGAACATGACGAGGGAGAAGGCTGATAGGCAGAGGGCAGCCATCCAGAGTCCGTAGACGAGCATGTCGAGGAGAACTTCTGTGGTGAAAACACCAATCTCGAGGGGATGGGGTGGTCGCGACATGATGTCTGGGGCGGGTGCTTCGAAGCCTAATCCCATGTCGGGCATCCCTATTTTTGATGTTAGTTGTGTTGTGAAGTACGAGGTAGGAGTTAACATACCAGATGTGATCATGATAACCCATAGAATCTCAACGGGAGCAAGAGGAAATACGGAAAGACTGGTGTTATCCTTAAACGCGAGACCGATGAGAAGGGTACATGCTTGAGCAATGTTCTCAGCCAGGAGGTGGAGGATAAATTTCTGGATGTTATCGAACATTCTTCGACCCTCCTCGATGGCATTAAGAATTGAGGCAAAGTTATCATCTGTGAGAACAATATCGGAAGCTTCCTTTGCAACATCTGAGCCAGCGAGACCCATAGCAATACCAACATCAGCGCGTTTCAAGGAAGGCGAATCATTGACCCCATCTCCTGTCATGGCTGCAAAACGTCCTCGTCGATGGAGAGCTTCGATCATTCTGACTTTTGTAGTCGGTGAGCATCGTGCAATAACTAGTGGTAGAAGAGGGAGCTTGTCAATCTCATCTTCTGATAGTTTATCAAATTGTCCGGCCGTCATAACCATATTCTCAGCTTTATCCCTTGCAATAGCTGCCATTTGAGAAGGAAGTATCCCGACTTGAATTGCAATCGCCCTCGCGGTACTTGGATGATCACCAGTGAGCATATGCACAGCAATACCAGAAGCATGACACTGTGCCACTGCACCAGCAGTCTCCGGTCGTGGTGGATCATACAGACCAGCCAGTCCGCGAAACACAAGATCTGTTTCAATGACTGCTCGATCAGGGATCTTCAGCTCATCAATCTTCTGATGCAGTTCCTTGCTTGCAAATGCGAGTACCCTGAGACCCTGGCTGGCGAGTGCTTCCATATTTTCCAGAACAATACTTCGGATTTCGTCAGACAGGTAAACATTTCCGTTAGGACCGCAAATGGAAGAGCAAGAATCCAAGACTCTTTCGACAGCTCCTTTGGTAAAAACCATGAGCTGATCATCAGCTCCTTCGAAAATGACAGACATCTTCTTGATGCTGGAATCGAAGGGATATTCGGCTTTCTGTGTCCAAGTGGGATCATTTTCGGCAGTCCATCGAGAGCGATTCCAGTTGAAGCGGGAAGCGAAAACTTGGATGGCGATTTCTGTTGGATCACCTCGGGCTTTCCATTCGTTATCGGATTTGTGAACATGTGCCAAGTTTGCAAGGGAAGCAATGTTGAGGAAGTGTTCAAGGTCATCGTTGCCTCTGAGAAGGTCCTCGAAGCTGGATGGTGTGTTTTTCTCGTCGGACTCCCCCTCGTTTGAAGCTTCTGTAGGCGCTGCTTGACAGTGGGACAGCTCGCCTATTGTTGGATCAATTGGATTCTCCGAGGTGCCAACAGAGTATGTTCCCTTGCTTGGGATCCAAGCCTTCTTCACGACCATTTTACCTTGGGTCAATGTGCCGGTCTTGTCTGAACAAATGTCTATAACATGTTAGAATGATTCAGCTAATTCCACAACTTGAACATACCTGTGACACCGCCCAATGCTTCAAGAGAATCAAGCTTTCGTACAACAACATTACGTTTAACCATTCTCTTCGTACCAGCCGCCATCGTGATCGTCAAAACCACAATAAGCGAAGCCGGAATCATAGAAAGACCCGTAGCAACAGCGTAGATGATAACTTCTGTGTTGTTCGAGAATTTGTTCGCGCCGAGAACGATAATAGCACAAACTACTGCGATGGCGAACAAGAGAAGAGCAAGCTTGGATAATTTCCGCTGTAATGGAGTTCCAACATTTACACCAAGAAATTTGCCCACAAAGTCGGCAGAAATAAGAGCTCCTGCTTCAATATACCGATGAGGTTTTGCAGTTCCGTCTGGTTTGCGCTTGACATGGCGTCGCTTCGAATTATCCCCGCGTAGGGCAGCAGCAATAGATCCAATCTCAGTAGTCATTCCAGTAGCGAAAACAACACCGATTCCACGACCCTTGGTGACTGTGGAAGAACTGTAGATCACATTGAAACGATCTCCTGGTCCGGTTTCGGTTTGGAACGTCAAGTTTGCATCTTTCTGCACTGGAAGAGATTCGCCAGTGAGCAAGGCCTCATCTGTCTCGAAGTTCATGGCCTCTACAAGTCTGGAAGATAATTAGCGAGAAAGTCACGGGATAGAAAGAAAGAGATGTCATACCTGATATCCGCAGGAACGGTATCACCGACTTTGACTTCAACCAGATCTCCAAACACCAGCTCACCGGTAGGAACGACAGTCGTCTCTCCATCCCGAATAACACTAGCAGTTGGGGAACTCAACGAGCGTAGGGAATTCATAGTCTTCTCAGCACTAAACTCCGGGAAGAAACCCACGACGATATTCAAAGCAATGACCGCAGAGATAACTCCGCCTTCAATGTAAGAACCAATTCCGAAACTGACCGCCATGGCCAGGATCAGCACCTAGAATAGTTGGATCAGAAAATCGATATTGGTCTAGTGGGAGTATGGTACGCTTAACTAGAGTCATTGCATTTGCCACCTGGCGGATCAGAATCTTGACTGGTGACACTCCCGGTCCATCGTCAAGTTCATTTCTTCCATATTTTTCGAGACGTGCTTTTGCTTCGACGGATGTAAGACCGTCTTGACGATTGGCTCCGATTTCAGTTAATATCTGATCGATGGATAAGGTATGTGGAAGACCGGACAGGACCTCGTTCGCTTGTCCAGATACGTGAGCCGCCTCAGCTTCTTTGCCGTTGGGAGCCATCATGAAATTCAAAAGGTTTGCAAGTTTAGTATTGCAGAGAACAAAATGAAAGCTTTTATTTCCTGAAATTGGAAGTGGGAAGACTACCTACTTTATATTTTTGGGGTCAATGTTACATTGGGAGAATACTACTCGGCTTGGCCAACTACGGTGTAGTTGGGTTGGCTTGGCGAGGGCGATTTATTTGTTTTACTGTCTTGGGGGTTCTTGGTTTGGAGGGGTAAGGTCAGAAAAAACTAGTTTCTAGAAGCTCCGTTGGATAAGGTCCTTGGCATAGGCGATGATGACGATGTGATGTTTTCAAATCCTACGTAGGGGCACAAACTCGAGCGTTCGTATAGGATCAGTATAGTACTTGTTTATACTCCTTAAGTTCTGTTACTGAGCTCTTGATTTTGTAATTATATTGCTACAGGGTTGTTTAAGATTATACCGAATTCTCAGAAACCAGGTATTTTCCAAGGATATTCCTATAATCGAGATTATCTCTGAACCTACCCGAAGGGTTTAGGCAATAGTAAACAGATTTTCATAACGATACTATTACGAACTCTCCCAGTGGATAGTATAAGGAAGTCATTTTGGTATGGCGTAGGCAAAAGGACTGTCACTTATCTTGTCCAGAAAGAATCATATCGAATACCTCAGCAACAAGTTTTCTTTTTCTGCAGAAAACCACAGTGTAAAAAACAATCCATGAGATCCAAGATTGCCGAGACTGCCGGACGCGAGCCAAGGGGCCAAGGTTGGGGTAGGGCCAAGGTCAGAAGCGAGTCCAAATCGTGATCGTATTGCTCACGTGAAGGTATTGGATGTAAATGGCTTTGCCACTGTTGGCTGCTGCCCAACCAACCAGAGCCGAAGAATATCTCCAATCAGAGGATCACCAATTCGACAACCTCACTATCATTAATACCATACAGTTCTCATCGAGTAAAGAGCCTTTCCTAAGATCTTAGTCGTCAAGTGAGAACCTCATAAGTTGGAATCAATCCAGTGAAAGTGTTAGCAATAAAAGATATCCAACATTATCCTCTCTCACTGCCTAACGGAGCCAAGTCCTCACCAACTCATCGAACTTGTCCAAACATGAAATCTTTGCCACGTAGCCAAACTAATCAAAAGCTCCGTTCGCCTAGTTTTCCTATACCCCTTGGTTGCCCCTCAAGGAGCCTACAACAGGTCTGCTACTTTTATATGTGAGGTATCCATGTCTCCTAAAGTCTAGGTTTCTTCTGATGGACTTCTTAAATCCCAGCACAAAAAAGTCACTTCATCTTACCGTTCTCATCAATTCCATGTCCTCACCATCACTTATCAGAACATACAGTAGTAAGTTAGCGAGCGGTGAAAGGGTATTAGGAGACCTCAACACTTCTACCTGCTCTTTCCGTGTCGATACCGCTGTGGGTTTTGATCTTTTCCAATTTCAATATAGCTATTCAAAGTAGATAGAGAGCTTGAAACACTTTGGTTGCAATCCGTAGAGTTGTGCTCAAAAGGTCGGCCTTCAAAGAAAAAGTAAGGGAAGATTTTAGGTGACTACTCTACCCCCGCGGATTGCGTTATATTCATATATAGAGAAGACAAAGAACTGTACCATTCCACAAAGTAAAATAAGTCTCTGCCGTACACTCGGAACGCTGACTTAAATTCATGTAAATTCATGTAGCAAGCACGCTTGTATTTCTGTACTTTCAGAGTTCAGCAACCAAGCTTTAACCATCCATAGTATACAGATTATCCCCCCCACAGCCCATTGTCTACCTTTCAATCAAAACAAGCTTATCCCCCATGCCATGCTATGCTCAACTCCCCAAGAATTAAATTACCACATCTAGTAGTAGTAGTTCTCCTCGAGTGTTCGTCCTCTCATAAATGGTGGTTCACTTCCTCTAACGTAGATATCCTCGTAAAGAATTTGTGGGGTGGCATCTGGTGGTGGCATAGCCTCTGCCTCTGCAACCTCGGCATCCACTGCAGCTCTGGCATCTTTGTCGATTTTCTTGATCTCCTCCTCTGTAGTAACGTTCCACTCCAATAACTTCTGCTTCAGGCCTGCAATAGGATCTTGAGTCGATCTCATACGTTGAATCTCCTCACGAGTTCGGTAAGTGGTTCCGGGATCAGACATGGAGTGTCCTCCATATCTGTAGGTGACATATTCGAGAACAAGAGGTCCGTTACCGGCTGTGGTGTACTCCTTTCCGTATTGAACTGCTGCCTTTACAGCGAGAACATCCATTCCATTGACCTTGAGTCCAGGCATGTATTGACCACGCTTGTAGTAATCGGTAAGAGCGGAAGATCGGTTGGCAGCTGTACCCATTCCGTATTTGTTGTCTAGTGTATGTTATTAGCAGTTGAACAGCCGAGGAATATTGCGAAACTTACTTTCACATCCAAACAAGACTGGGAGATTCCATAATTTTGCCATGTTGAAGGCCTCGAAAACTTGTCCTTGATTGGAAGCTCCGTCACCGTACAAAGCAACAGAAACATTGTTGTTGCCGTTGTATTTATGAGCGAAGGCAAGGCCAGCACCGACTGGAACTTGAGCTCCGACAATACCATTTCCACCATAGAAACCCTTGGTGAACATGTGCATGGATCCTCCCTTTCCGTATGCGATACCTTCTCGGCGACCAAGTAATTCTCCAACAATTGACTTGACTGAAGCTCCGCGCATCAGAGCAAAACCGTGACAACGGTATGCAGTGATGACATCATCTTCTTTGGTGAGAGAGTGCTCGATACCGACGGCGACGGCTTCCTGTCCAGTGGAAAGATGGCAGAAACCTCTAATCTTCTTCTCCTTGTACAAACGATCGGCGGCCATCTCCATACGTCTATAATTTCCATTAGTTCTGCTCCTCCTTCGTGTCAGAAACCCTGCTCACCTCACTGAAACCATATCATGGTACATCTGCTTCAATTCCTTCTTGGTGGTGTTAAGGGTATATGGTGGAGGGTCGAGTTCATAGGTCTCGAAAGATTCGTCTGAAAGAGTGACCTGGAATGGCTTTGTGTCCTCCTATTTCGGTAAATTAGCCATTTGTCCCATCGCCAATTGATACTATTTCCATTCATTCTTACCGCTGGGACGGCCTCTGCATGCGCAGTTGCGGCATCGGTGGTAACGGTTCTCTTGACAAAAGCAGTTCGGGAAAGGGCACTATTGCGCAGAGGCGCTGCCACGCGGCTCGTTCTCAATGTTCGAGAAAACATATTGTCCGAGGTAGAGGATCAACTGCCACGAACGGAAGAGGGGAGAAGAGAGAAAAGAAGGATGAGTTGGTGGATGGAAAAGAAATAATCGAAGCTTCGCTATCCGGCGGAGATCGGAACAGTTAAACTTGTTGGCCGTTGAGAGCTCAAGGATAATTTTTAGCTTCCCGACAATTTTCACGTGACCATCCTCGGCGTCAACTACAACGACGGAAACTTTTGGTTCTTGCGTCTAGTTCCTAGAAAAATAACATAGTCGTCATCATATCTGCTAGTTGTGTTTTGATTTGATCTACCATTTCAATTTTTCGTTCAAGTTTGAGCTGAGTCTTGCAGTAAGTAACGTTATGACTTTCTGTTCTATCAACTCCCGAGTGTTTATTCCAGAGAGAGTATAGCAAGACTTCTTGTGATAGAGCCTTCTGTATCTTAAGACATTGCAGCAACTTCTGTTGTAAATATTCTAACGTACCTAGTTCTTAGAAATCTCCTTTTAGCGCCACTAGGGCACTTGTAGAGGTACTGTAACATATAGTCTAATAATTGACTAGTGGTAGCTAACAACCAACACGCCGCTAAGTATTCAAACCTCAATTTAACAAGCTCAAAAGCCCCTTGAAAATCAACGCCAAGCCCAATGAATGATAGTACATTACATTACACCTTCTCAAGTGTACGCTTTCCAACTCTTCAGTCTCAACTCTCTCAATCTCTGGACAATTCCTCTCCAATCCTCATTTTCCTCCAACCGCACCTTCAATGTGGTATTGAAAACACCCTGTCCAGGCTCCGTTCCAACACAGAAATTGTCACCTCCTGGCATTGTGCCATCCTCAAAGTAAGCACGGATCTTCTTAGTCGCACAAGTATTTAGGATATGGTGCTGATGAGTATTAGTATGAAAACCGGTCTTTTACAGAAATGGTTGCTTACACCTGGTTCGTTGACTATTAATACCCCGGCCTTGGTGAAGATATTCGCTCCCTTGAACGCATTATAAATTGAAGTTACTGGATCCCAACTATTCCCCACGAAAAGTATCGAGTTTGCTGTAGGCCCACCAAAAGGTCCTAAAAGTTGCCGATTAGAGAGCACTAGGGAACCAAAAAATGTTAACATACCTTGATAAACCTCCTTCGGAACGATGTTCCATCCCAAACATGCAAACCAGTTCACAGAAGCGAGGTCACCCCCAATGTAACTCTGGTGCTGCAACGTGCTCACCAAGGGCCAAATCTCCTGGACGGTGACGTTTTTCATTATTCCATTCTGATCAGAACACGTATTGCCATTGAACCAATCTGGTCGAATTAGGAATGGATTATCTTCCGAACCCGTCGAATAAAGTTCCATCATTTCCCTAAGGGCATCATTATCCATAGCCTTTTCCAAAGCCAATAGTTTCACTGCGACTATGGGATAATATTCTCTCGGGGAATACGCTGATGAGGCAATAACCGTCTTCATTAGTTTAAAAGTCCTCTCGATAAGAGTCACATTGTTCCATTTGTTTGCACGAGCCTTGTTGATATCGAGGTGAGCGAGTATCTTTTCAAACCGAAGAAAGATATCTCCCGGAGTATCCCCTGTTGCGTAAGGACATTCCTGGAGCCCGGCAAGACTGCAGTACACGAAAAAGCTAGCAAAGTTTTCATCCATACTTTGAATACTTCGCATGGGCAGTCCAGTAATATAATCATCTGGATCTATAACTCCAGACAGAACGAACCGTCCAACGCGTTCAGGAAATATAGAGGCAAATGTCTGACCAAGAAACGTTCCATAACTAGCCCCCAAAAAGTTGGTAAGCTTGGGATTGCTAACCTTTTGTCCATTGGCGGTAGCTGCAAAGGCATCTGTAATGGAAATGATATCGCGCGCGACAGTTGCCGTACTCATGTGCTGTCCGGCTCCACTTGAACCACCAATATCCTTTTCGCATTGCTCGGCAAACTGGTACAGGTCTTCAATCTTTGGCATTCCCCTGGAAAAACTTTCCAAATCGAGAATGGGTCCATTTGATTGATCAAACCTCTTCCCGATCGATGAACTTAGATCTTTAGAACAATTTGCTGAAGGGATGCTGAAGCCAACCCCTCGTGGATCGAATCCGATGATATCGAAGTTTGGTCCAACTATACCAATTGTTTCAGTGGCATTGGAAAATTCCGGACCGTTAGTGGCTACAAACTGTACACCCGAGCCACCGGGCCCCCCAGGGTTGACAAGAACCGCCCCCTTGTAGTTTTTGGTATCGGCAGCAGGAAATTTCATTAACGGGATATACGCTCGAGGCGCACCAGAAGTCTGGTTTTGATAGTCTAGAGGAACCTAGCGATGCAATATCAGCGATAGATATTCAGCGAAGCTGAAGCCTTAGAATAACATCGAAAAGAGAGACGACAAAGAAGACGAGGATATCATTGCAACTGACATCAAGCATTGCACACTGAAAAGGAGGCCATCCATCACATGGAACCCAATTCAATGATTTTGATGGAGTGAGCTGGAATGGTCAGTACGTTCATTGCCAAATAATGCAGATAAACTTACCTTCCTGAAGAGATCTAGACCGAAGTGAAACCCACTGATATTCGCGCTGAGAGGAATATTGCTGACGGGTTGCGCGGGCATAAAAGAAGCGAAGGTCATAGGCGTAACAACCCATGGGAGAAGAAATGTTTGGAATAACATTTGGAAAGAAGAATGGATATATTAGAAACTAGAGATGGTCGTCCCTAAAGAAGTTGGAGAAAAGTTGTGTTGCGTCAAAAGAAAGGTCAAGTATCTAGAAGCATTTCGATGGCAAGATGCAATCCATCTGGACATCCAGAAAGGGCAAGAGCATTACGCTGGAAGGAGCCATCGAAAGCTTGTACAGTACAAAATGGACCGTCCTTCCCACTTTCCAGGTTAGAAGAAGAAATACGTAGATTTAAAGAACTAAACTTATTTAACCTAATTAACGAGTTAGAAGTTCCGCTAGACGTATTTCTCCCAAATATTCAAAATAGTAGTAATAGATTATTAAAGAAAGAGCTTCTATATGAATAATCTGGGATCTGCCTCCCTCTTTCCCCACCCACCGTCCCTAATACAAATCACACTGGAATTCCATTTTTCCATGGAATTCCAGAGCCTCTTCAATGGAAGGAATTATTCCATTTGAGAGGCCTCTGGAAGTATTCCAGCTGGAATGGAATTTTGGAATTCCATGGAAAGCTATTCCAGATGCCGAACGTTGGGAGAGAATCAGGGGAGGAGAGCGGGGGGTCCGTATAGTAAAGGACGTCAGTCACGTCACTTCACTCGCCTACTGTAAATCAAAACAACACGCAACGCGAAAACACCAAAACACCAAAGGTCAAATTTACTACCAGTACCAAAAAAAAAATCAAAAAATCAAAAAAAGAAGTAATAGACAGATGCGGCTAAGATCACAGGAGCCCGCGCCCCTCACTCGTTCTAGATCGCTCTAATAAGACAACTCATCCCTCCTGCGGCTAATCCTCGACGGAGGGCCCACACACCATCTACACTAGAATTACGGGTTTGATGGATGCTAACTTTCTTATTCTGATATGGAAAGGTATTGTGGGGATTTGGGTGGGTGGAGTGGGGTGGGGGTAGTGGTGGAGCGAGGTTTTGCCAGATGGGGGTGGAGCGAGGTTTTGCCAGATTTGGGGGGGGGGGGCGGGGACTGGGGAGGGGCGAGTTAGAAATTTTGATTGTGATCTCGGAAGTCTTACTCACAGATCCATGAACCTCACAAAATAAAAACAAATAGACAATATTAATTGTAATATTTCTCCTATTCCTCGCTCTAGTTTATCAACTTCTCTATCGCTCATCTCCCCTCAACGCTACGCGAAAGCAAGAAAAGAGAAATGAAAAAAGTCAACTTTTCTTTCTTTCTTTCTTTCTTTCTTCCCTTTCCGCTCTACCTCAATCAAAAAAGAAGAAGGAAGTATGATATATAAAAAACAAAAAGGGCGCCATGCAACCTGTTCCCCCCAAAGCAAAGACCTCCACTCCGCTCCCTTATTCCCATCCATGCATTCCACAACCCCGAAGCCAATTTCTCCCAAGAATGAAAAGAGCCTCCCTATTCTACCATAAAACACAAACAACACAAGCAATGCAAAAAAGAAACAGAAGCCTTGTAGAAGAAAATATCGAACCATGGGGCCCCCTCCGTATTATTAGCGTCCTTGCACCTTCTCTCCATTCAGTATTCATGGTATCAGGCAGGGAACAAGAAAGTAGACTCAAACAAATGTAGTTTCTCCGAACGCCTCAAGAAATGCATGCGATGCGATACAATGCACTGAACGAACCAGAGATATATCGAGAGAAAAAAAATGCATAAAAGGACGCCGAGGACAAAGAAACGAAATCGTATGTCGATGTCTAATCAGACATGTATAACTTATACCCGAATTCGAAAGATTGATATAATAAGTATCAATCCTTCTTCTGCTTTCCCAGCTTGGGTCGTGAAGTAGGCTCTTCTTTCGCAATGGAATTTAGTAGAAGTCCTTTTCATCGCCAAAGAATAATAAATAATGTATTTGGCGATGGGCATCAACTCGAATATGAATTGAGCTATTTATTTCGAACTGGTTTAATAAGCACCAAAGCATTTCAATCCTCGTCGTTGAAAAACGTGGGTCCTGTAGCTTGAGGAGGCGCAGTCGAAGGTCCAGCATCCTTCATGTCAACATCACGATTATCGTAATTCGCTTCTTGCGTTAACAATCCCGACATTGGCTGGTCTGTTGTTGCCGTCGACCTATACTCAATCGCGCTAAGCGGTCGTTGAGGTGCAGTAACCGATCGATTTGCAAGGAAGACGTTCGTTTCGTAGAGCTGTTCTTCGGGTGGAGAGAACGACCAAACCTCCATAATTGTGCGATTCGATCGGCTGGCCATGACGACACATTTTTCATCCTCAAAAGCGACCCTCCAGACTGCGTCAGCTGGGGCGGTAAGTTCTCGAACAAGTTGACCAGTTTTGAGATCCCAGACCTTGACTCGTCCGTCGCTTCCACCACTGACAATACGTGTATCATCGAATTGCAGACTGGTAACACTGTTATCATGGGCAGCTAATCGATGAATTGGAGCCATCTTTTCCAGTGACCAAACTCGAACCGATCCATCAGAACCTCCTGTAACAAGCGTGTTTCCGCGCATTTGAAGTTGACCAACTAGAGATGTATGACCTTGAAGAATGGCTTGGCAAGAACTACAAATTGTTAGTTGTGATCAACGGATGGCCTGATTATACGTACCCGTTCATTGGGTCCCATATCCTGACACTTGTATCCAAACTGCCCGTTGCGACTCGTTTACCATCAAAGGCGATAGCGTAGATCTGAGAGAAATGTCCGGAAAGTGTACGCAGGCATCGTCCTTCTTGAAGACTCCACACCCTGGCGGTTGTGTCATAACTTCCAGAAACAACGATATCACCTACGATCTCTAAACATCTAACACTGGCTTGATGGCCGACAAGAACGTTTTTACAAAGACCAGTCTCAATGTCCCATACCCTCAAAGTTGTGTCCCTTGATCCGGAGATTGCTGTAGTACGGTTTGCCATTTTCAGACAACGAACGGTCGAAGTATGTCCACGTAGAGTATGTAAGCTCTCCCTAAACGATTTGTTAGTTCGGCCCATTTTTTGTACTTCCAGAAATAACTCACCCTGTAGACATATCCCAAACGCGAACATCACGATCACATCCTCCACTAACAAGAATATCCTCGAAGGGAACCATCGCCCAAACCCCCATTACATGTCCTTGCAATGTTTTCTGCGCGTTTCCATCGGTATTGAAAACGTGAATCTTTGCATTATCGAGAGCAACCACGATGTATTTAGATGTAAGATGCAAGCTGGTAACCACTCCTTGGTCCTGTGTAATGTGCCTAGCAATATTACGCCCACCAGTTCTCCAGGCTGTCTCCACCAAGTATCTCTGCTTAAAATGCGATTTGTATGAACGCATATTTGGTCTTCTCAGAATAGCTGCTGTGGAGCTGTCAAAGCTTCGGGCTGCTGTAGGCATGGACTTGGAATCTCCATCAAAATAGTTGTGGACGGGCAGTGGTGGAGGGCGAAGCGAGGAAAAAAGAGGGGTGCTGATGGGAGAATCTGACAGCTTTCTGCCATAATCATGCTTGGCGCATAATTTCATCCATGTGACGTCGTCGGCCAAAAGCTCTCGCCATCGTTGTGATACCTGAGATGCTCGGGCAAGAACTTTGGGGTCGTCGATACACGAAAGGATCTAAAGTTTGGTAAGATTAGCTTAAAATGACCACGATGGAAGGAAGCTGCATACTCGTAAACAAATCTCGTTCGGCAAACTGGTAAAGGGGTCTTTCTTCAGTAAGGGGTCTACGTATTGCCGGACAAAGCTCAATTGCTGGCTGGTACACTGGTTCAATAAGTCGGCCAAGAACCTCGTCTGTTCAGGAGGCGATCGGTTTTTGAAATACTGTCGAACTTTTGATAGAAACAAATCCTCTTGATCTCCCGCGCCGCTCCAATCTGGTTGTGGGTGGTCCGGACCAGGACTCGCAGCTGGAGTTGGTGGTGGAGGGGGATCGTGACTTGAATGTGCAGGAGAATCTGGGTCCGCGGAGGGAGTTGTCATGTTTGGAGTCGGAGGTCCTCGAGGACGAGATTGAACAATCTTTTCTATCCTTGAAGATAAACGCACGTTGTTTGTATTTGTGTTGAGAGTGAGCGTCGCTCGGGAGGTGGGTGAAAGGTCGCCGTCTTCCATGGAATTGTTGCAGTTCATCGAGGCCCTCCTTTCCGCAAAACTCAGCGGCCGGTATCCCTCCATGACTTTTCTCTTCGTGGAACGCGGGTGCTTCGAGGTAGGAAGTCGTGCAATGCAAAGACCTGTTTGCAGAGACTATTCGATTGAAAAGACGGGGGGTTCGGGTAGCTTGTAACGAGAGTTATTCACCTAGATGGTGTCGAATTCAAATATCGCTGCGGCGTAGTGGCCGATGTTGTTATCATTAATATGTACAGAGATCAGACGCGGTCGTGATTCGATTTGGGGGTGGGAATGGGAATTGGAGGCGGTTGTGGGGCTTCTCTTTGAAGTGTTTCGCGTGATGAGAGTTGGGGAAGGCGGAGATGAAGAAGGGTGGTGGTGCCCAGTGCAGCAGATGCTTTCAGAGTTCTTGGTGGCACGCCTGACGATCGATCAACTTAGATGCGAGTCCAGTCTGCAATTCGAGTGAATGTAGAGAGATCGGCCGACGATTCACAAAAAACCTTCTGAGGAGGCGTCGGGAGGAGGAATTTGAAGGTCGAGGTGGTGGGTGATCGGTATTGCTGTGTTCTGGCCCGGTTACACATCCATAGCAATGCCAATCTTTCCAAATGTTTCAATCTTCCAACACCCGTACGTAGTGGACCTTCTCCAAGCGGTGAGTGCGACCGTCGGATCCGTCGGGGGGCTGCGTGCAGAAGATTGATGAGTTGACGGGCGAGAGGTCGTTGGGTTTAAGGCGGATTTGGATTTGGGGGGGTTTGGGGAGAAGTCGAGTTGGGGGGGAGGGGGGTGTGGTGTTGGTGTTGATGGGATTGAAAGTGATGGGGGAGGCGTTGCTGGCGGAGGGTCTGTCGTCTTTTCCCTCAGCTGGGCTTGCTTGGCGTATGGGAAAGTGGAGGTGGACAACGACAGTAAATTCGGTAGCGTAGCGTAGCAGTGGAGCTTGTACGTATAATCCCCGTACAAAACGGCCTATTTCTTCGAAAGGGGAAATGGAAGCGGAAAGGAAGGGGAAGGGGGAGATGGGGGGGCCTTACTCAACTTTCAAGGGGAAGCTGTGGACAGTGGACACTGGACAGTGGTGGAGTACCGGCGGCAGGCGTCAGGGCACCTACTGAGAGACGCTGGCACCACAAATACCTACAATATCGTTGAGAACCGCTTAATTACCTAGGTAGCGTACAAGTACAACGCGTCGTGGGTGTAAACAAAAGACTTCCAAGTTTCAACAATATCAAGATCATATCAATATCAATAGCTCAACTGAACAAGAAGATTATTAATCTATTTACATCAGAAATAAGAAGTCTCCGGTTTGAAGAATCATCGGTTTGAACCCTCATGATTCGGCTAATATTGTCAACAGGTCATGGCCATCGGCTCATAGAACATTTGGTGTCTTACATTTCAACATGACATGGCTTTGATGACTTGCAGGAGGGAGCTGGGGTCTTCTGAGTATGCAACGCATAAAAAAGCGGATATCGAGTTCTCCTGATGACAGATGTCTTCTTTTTCCCCCCGAAATCCTCTGCGAATTTGCATAAGAAGGCCGGAGGGGGGTGGGAGGGGGTAGATGAGTTGGCGAGGGATTCCCTGGTTGAAGTTATCCTCATCTTCTAGAAACTTTGTTGATGCTATTCCCAGTCATAGCCGAGCATCTAGATTCTAGATCTAGACATGGAATTGGACAATACACCTTATGTTTCTTGGTAACTTCAAAAAGGTTGTCCTGAGGTGTACTCATAAGCCAACGCACATTTAAGCTTATTTAATTCGCCTTTTTTACGATTCCATAGGTGCGTCTACTCCTAACTGTGCCTCTGCCTGACACCTCCAACACCTATCGTGAGTGTGACAGCCTCACGTTGTCCATCCCCATATGCTCATAGCCACCATACACCTCACACGTGTAACACGGCACAAGACGAAATATGTTTCTCGTTTAACCAAACTTATTATACGTTACAGTACGTTCCCGCTCCCGCCGTGGGGAATAAGGTTCAGAATGACCTCAGCTGAACCAAACAACCATCAAATCACATTTAATCCGAAGTATAATTCCAACAACTCCAACATGATGCACAACATCTAAATCTCGAGCCTCAAGTTCATTCTCGAAGTCGTCTTCAAACTTGAAACATGAATCTTGGGGGCGGCAAATGGGTGGGCACCTGCGACATGGGATTTCCCACCACCATGCAGGGGCACCCAAACCTGAGACGATACTGATCAACCACTCACCATCTCCAACATGGTCCTGCTACGAAGTACTTCTATATTTATATTCCACCCTTTCTTCTCCCGCAATGTTCTGCATGATACAGTATCAGATGTTGTACCTTTACTCGTGACATTCCACCACTCACGACTTCAGCTAGTTCCTTCCGGATTCCGTTATTCAGCCTCATCGGATGCTTCTGTAGCATGCAGTTGTTTTGTTTTGTTGATTGTTTCTTTTCGGAGTTTTGGTTTGATTCTGATATTCTCATCGGATCTAGTGGTCTGAAACGAGGATGCGATTCGGTTGCTCCCTGCTTCCAAATTGTTTCCAGGCGTTTTCTTCTTTTGATTTCCGGACTACTGGTACCTCGATCTGCAGAGGATTGACAATTGGATGGTTCGAGGAATGGGAATAGGGGAAAGGTTGGGAGAAAAGGAAGTTCCTTGTTGCGACTGGACGACAGCCTCACGTCTCTGGCCCCAACTTCTTCATGGTAATGTGCTTCTGCGGAGAACCGTCAAAGTTTGGAAAGTGTATTTCCCAGGTTCCATGCTCTGCCTGATCCCTATCACATGATTGCACTGAATTCCTCGAGTTTGTTGGGATATGGGGAATATTGATGGAAGCTTCGGGATAAGATTATAATGCAGGAGGAACAGGGTGTGATATATACATTCGGATATTGTTCAATTTCAGTTGTCCCTCAGATCACCTGAAATAGTTGTGTTGTGTCACGTGGGTGTTCACTAGATCCCTTCTTTTACTTGAAAAAGGATTGAAATGCAACTATAGCCCTCGCAGTCGCTGTGTACATACTAAAAGTTTCGTTGCCCATGATGAGTCTCCTGAACTCTTCAAGTTCGTAAGAAAGGAAAACGGCCAAGTAACACTTCGAAAGGACCCCGAGTGAGAATCAAGAATTGAAGCCGAAAACGAGCAAACTAAAACAGGTAGAGTAAGAAAATCAGTAATACATAATGTATGTTTTATACGAGATAGTAAAAGAGTTAGCTGGTTTCAAAGGTGAGACTCTACCAAATTACGGAGAAGATTGAAATCCTCTTGTTACATACAGTATAGGTAAAAATGAACAAGAACACTTGCTGCAACATACATTTTAAACCACCATTTCCGAGCACGAAAAAACGGCTCATGGCACCGGTGAGGGGTTTCAACTATGCATGCAAATGTATCCTTTATTTAGAGATATACAAACTTGAATCGTGTTGACTTGTTCTTATTGAGGCCATTAGGCGAGATGGTGTAGTTTTGCGAGAGTGGGAATAACATTGTAGAAGGCTAGTAGTACCAGGTCACCAGTAGGAAAAGTCACTATCACACAACTAATTTTGTATCGCTCTTTTCTTTCCCCCATTAATTCACTATACTTTCACAGAAGTATTTTCGTCCTGCCAATAGCAATCCACATCGCAACGCCAAGCCTCCACCTCGCGTATTCCCCCAAAACATCCAAAAAAAAACCCCAAAAACAATACCAAAAAGAAAAAGAAATCATAAATCTGACCAGCAAAAGAGTTCAGGCCCTCCCGCCCTACATCTCTATATTTCCTTGCCGACAACCAACTTCCAGACGTGCTTTTCCTTTTCATCGAGTTCGATGGTCAGGGAGCGTTCCACTTTACCAGGTGGCCGAACTGGCGGGACACTACACCGAGGCCCATTGGTTGATTTTGGAGTCTCTTATTTAGGGATTTGGAGGGATATGTGGGTAAGGTAGGGAGGTTGGTGGGGCACCACCAGAAAAGGTAACGCCCTATGTGTGAATGGACTTCGTCAGAGCTCTCTTCCAAGAGCTTACCAACGCTATCTATCTCGCACCAGCTGAGCGCATCGCAGCAGCATGGCTCTTCTTTCTCCTTTCGTTATCCCCACACAGTAAAGTCTAGCATTTCCTACAAAACATAAAGACAATCATAACCAGCTTTTTGGCTCTTGAGAGATCTCGCGTTGTATTACGGGCATCAAGTCTCCAGAATCAGCTTTTCGCATCCACTCTTCATGAATTGATTCATAAATTGATGCGAGTATACGTACGCGTCGTGCGCCTGCTCTTCCATCGTCGTCTACTTGCAGCTGGTTCTTATCCACGCGCGCCAATTCCTGTTTCACCCCGATCTTCGAGGGGGGAGGATCTTGGATCGGGATATACCATCTGTTTGTGGTATCAAAATTCTCTGTCTGGCTTTCGATCTTGTGAGAGGAATAATGGGCTTCCTCTGTGGGGACCGCTTTTACCCTGTCTTCGCATCTCGTGAGTTCTTCAAACAGCCACAGAGTTTTGCGAATAGGCTGGAAATTGGGGATATCTTGTTTCGACTGCAGATCGTCGTCTCATTGCGATTCCGCGACACTTCCTTTCGCCTCGTCACCAACGTGCCGAAAAAGATTCTGCGGAGATATCTCAACACTGAAGATGACATGGCGACTGCTGATCATGAGGGACCACGACATTATCAATGGCTTAAATAGCCTCTTCCTTATCTGTACCTGTTAGTGGGGACCACCAGACATGGAAGGAGAGGTGTAATTGATGTAGCAATTCAATCAAGAAGACCGCGACGCATCCGCAGATATTGCGATACCAGTGCTTGGTGCTTGAGAGGGGTAGTAAATTGAGGCAATATTACTAGGAATTCCAAGCCAAGAGCAAATGTTAGCTGTGATTAGAGGTTGTGATCTGATTTTGCAGACTGTCAGTATAGCATAACGGAATACAGCGCCTTGCTTGATCCTAGACAAATATCTATATAGGCCTTGGTTTTGGTATAGAAGATGAGCAAGCTGATTTTATCAAGGAACCCACTGCTCAAAAGGGTATGTTTAGAATTGTTTCTTTCTGAATTCTTTGAACATAAAAATGTCTCTATGCCTAGTCGTAAAATGCCATCAAGCATCCCCCCTCATCTTCCAGAGTAATTTGGTTTCTGAATGTGCTCATTTTACTTGTATGTTGTACGCGATTTGCAAGGTAGCGTTACTCTTTTCTGTACAAACGATTAAGTGACAACAGAAGTGAGCTCGGTGAGTTCAACCATTATGGACATTTATTGTAGCTTTCATATTGGGCCTAATTTATCTAGACCAAATCAGGACGCTCTGAAGGTTATTGAGTCTTTGAAGAAGAAAAAATGAGACTCACTCCTTTGGGGTATGAAAAAGAAAATATTTCTTTCCCATTATGGCATGGGTGGATGTTTTCCTCAAGACCAGTCCCAAGAGATAGGCCCATACCAAAAATAAAGATTTTCTCATTTTTGGCAGTATTTGGAATTTGAAATACCGTAGTAAAGCGTCCTTAACAAGTACGCTAATTTTTGGGTGGGGCGCAAGTGGGTAGCGCTATAATTATCTGTAGGTTCTGAGTGGCTAGATGTCTGCGACGCAAGAGGCTCAGCTCATTGATTTGGGTGCTATGTTCTTAGTGTAGGTCTATAATTATCTGTAGGTTCTGAGTGGCTAGACATCTGCGACGCAAGAGGCTCAGCTCATTGATTTGGGTGTTATGTTCTTAGTGTAGGTCTATACTTAATCTAGAACTTGCAAATCGTATAACCTCATATGAAATCTGGCCACTCAGAACGTACAGATAATTATAGCGTTACCCACTTGCGCCCGCCCAAAAATTAACGTACTTATTAAGGACAATTTACTACGGGAATACAAGAAATACTTTAAATTTGTTCCAAGAGGCTAGAGAGGTTGTATGTTGAAGTGCAAGTTGAGAAGATGCCGTTGTGACCAAAAGAGTGGGGGGACGACCCACCATGGAGAAGATTTAACCAATTGTGTCAACAACTCCAGGTTTCTGGAAATCGTAGAAGATCTCTTGTGTTTCAGAAATAAAGGTGTTCCGCGAAGGAAGCTTCTCATGACGTCGTGGAGATCTTAATTGCCTAAAGTAGAAGCATGATGGAGATCATCATTTCAATATCAGAATTTGATCCACTGATCACCAATGCACATCAAAAGAGTGAGATAGTATAAAGTGTGTAAGTTAACGTCAAACACCAGCTACAAAAAGTTGCTGGTTATCTCTTTTCAGTGCCTTGTGTCCTTGTGTTGCTCACAAACTCTTCGTTGAGGTATTGTAAATAACGTCATAGCTAGGCGAACAACAACAATAGGAGGACTTCACAGCCACCAGAACCACCACAGACGGGCGCCTAGAATGCACAACCTGCTCAACAAACTCAAAGATCAGGTGACCTTTATCAAACTCAGAGGCTATTCCGCAACTTTGGTGCGCCTGCCATACAATACTTTCGCCGACTGACTTTGGCGCTACCGTCAAGGTTGACGGATCTTGGGGGTATAAATGTACTGCTTCTCAACCGATTTTTTTCAACTTTTCCCTTTCCACAAACAAACCTCCTTGATCAACCACAACACTTCAACAACACTCTTCTGACCTTGGTCTTACCTTCTTGTCAACCTCTTGACTTCTTTGATCAACCACTACTCTCCTCAACACTTCAAAGCCACTCCTCAAACCTTCAATATGAAGTACATCCTCACCCTTACCGCTTTGGCTTTCGCCACTCTCACTCTTGGTAAGTTCTCAAATTCTCACCACACTTCGATCTGAGGACTTGCTAACCCTTTTCAGGTGCCGCACTCCCTGAGGTTCCGGACTGTGGTTCGCCCTTCTCTCCCCCTTGCCACGAGGTTGCTGTTGAGAAGCGCCACACCGACGAGGTCAACGAGATTCCTGACTGTGGTTCTCCCTTCTCTCCCCCCTGCCACGAGGTTGCTGTTGAGAAGCGCCACACCGACGAGGTCAACGAGGTTCCTGACTGTGGTTCTCCCTTCTCTCCCCCCTGCCACGAGGTTGCTGTTGAGAAGAGCCACACCGACGAGGTCAACGAGGTTCCTGACTGTGGTTCTCCCTTCTCTCCACCTTGCCACGAGGTTGCTGTTGAGAAGCGCCAAAGCGTTTAAGTCACAAAGTTGATCTGTATGCAAGTTCCACCCATCACAAAACTGAATTTTCGCTGACAGATCTACAGTAATAGGCGAAGCACCCCTGACGGAAATCGGCGATATGATCAACTTTCCCGTTCTCAACTGGAGACTGATCTGAACCTCACCTTTGTCTTTCAGCACTTTGCTTGATCTTCATGACATCACATCGCACATGCACTCTCTTGTTTCTCTTTGGCCATGATGCCACGACCCCTTTCCTTGCGCTCGCTTAATACTATGCATGTCTGCATCACACAGTACAAAAGCACACGATTTCTTTTTTCATCACACATGGAGTATGGGTGGTTATTGACAACCAGAGGGGCGTTGAGGTTGTACATTTTTCAAAGATACCCCAACCTTTGCATTTGCAAACTCCTTGTATAGAGGAATAATACAATCAATCTGAAATTTTCAAAATTTGACCCTTGTGAATTGTGACTTCAAACTGGACTGTGACCAATCAAGTTATCTTTGTGATGGTAGGTAAACATAGTGAAGTTGTAGTAATGCTAGACGGGGGTTGCAGAAACGATAGAAGGTGAACTCTTATATCACGTGTTTCTCAGGGGTTTTGGTAGAGGTAGGCGAGAATGTGTCTTTATAATTTTGAAAAGAAAGTGGACGCCTCTCACGACGGAGCTGTGAAATAACTAGACAATCAACCACGAAATCTCCAAGAGACATCTCAAATATCGCTGAAGACCTTTAGGCTTATGGTGAAGCAAATCAATGACTTCATTTCACATTATGCAAGTTGGAACGCCAAAAGTACCCAGCTCTATGGACAAGTGATCTTGTTCATAAGAACAATTGATGATCAAATAGTACTTGCATAGCATTCAACCCACAGAGATGGAGAGATCATATTTCGCAAAAAAAGGCTTCATCTACAGATGGGAATGGGAAAATAAGCATTTTGGTAACCTCTTATCTGGTTGCAAGCAAGAGGCTAAAAGTTGACGTCGTATTTGGTCTGCTCGTAACACAAGACCCTTGACCTGAGGCAACATGCCTTTCGACGACCATGTTCTCTGGCCAGTGTCACTCCTCAACAAAACATCCCTTTTAGTTCGTCGAGGTCGTGTATTGATTCCAGGTACATGAAAAGCCGCAGACCATCTTACCATTGTAACTCAGGATTGTAGATATAAAAATCATCATTCCATAAAACATGAATTCATTTTTAGTTAGCTTTCGATATACAACCGGCATATATACAGCTCCTACTACTTCATATATTTATTTAGGATCCCGTGTCCATCCATCAGCCTTGAAGTTCTTACAGTAATATTCAAACTATTAGAAAGAAAAGTTTCAGTCAGCTCCCGTCTGTCTATCAACGAAAAGAAAAGAGACATTGTGAGGAAATTCCTTTACCTGATCCCCACCAATACGCTCCTCCGGGCTCGAGCAATATTTGGGTTTGGCATTATCTATGAACTTGCAATCGGTACAATGAGCCCACTTGGCATTCCCCTCTTCCTCAAAACCAACTTGTTGATAATATTCGCAGCTTTTCTTCGTCGCATCGTCGTTGATTACACCCTATGACAATATCTTAGTACCTCTTGTTTACGAGATATTTGACGGAAAGGAATGTGAGGATTAATGAGAAGATGAGGAGGTGAGTTGGCAAGAACTTACTTTGTTGGTACATGCTGCTTTTGTATGCGTTTTTGAGACTACACTATCAAAAGGTATTAGTTTTTCTCGAGGCATTTTGCTAAGCTCGAAGATTGAAGTAATCTTACTTACCCCATCGCCAAAAAAGCGACCATTAAAGAAGTTGAGAATTTCATTTTGTCGAGGAGACTTTAAAACATAAGTTATGTTACTTGAAGTAAGTATGCACATAAACGAGAATGATGTAAATTAGAATGGTGCTTTTACGCAGCAGGACTCGCACTATATGCATATCAATACTTCTAAGGAACATGAAATATACGGGCTAGCCGATCGACGTTTAAGCTTTAGTTTCGTAATCGATAAATTGCGCACAAGTCTTATGGCGATACATGTCCCAAGAAACGCGTCACACTCTGGGATCTGCCTAGCCAGAGCAAAGCAAGACTATGCCAATTTACCCCTGAAAAAACCGAGGATTTCCATACAGACAGAGGAGGGAAGCAGAGCTCGAGCCTACAGTCATCCGTACATCTAGTCAAATAGACTTCATCTGAAGCTGAAGCGAGATTGTAAAAGATATGCATCGCCCAGTACTGACATACTGTACCTCTCAAACGAACGCAGACCTGTTTCAAGTTCTAAGAATAGTCTTTTAGGTACAGACGAGGGAAGGTGTCAACATGGAACCGAGTAAAGCTTAAGCCCGAAACTTCGTACACGAGGAAAGCGACTAGTGCACTTCGTAGAAAATACCTACGAGGGTTACAGTAATTCCTACTGCAGTTAATTATCGTGACTTCTATACCCTTGTCAGTCAAAATCGACCTACTGTTACTTGAGCAAAACACGATCAAAACATTTCGTTCAGATTTTGGAATCATTATCAAGTGCTTATCTATATTGATCTCCTGTATGGGTAACCTTTACCGTATTGCTGTTGTGATGCGATACGTTAAAAGTCAAATGACAGGAGTGCAAGGGTTACAATGCTTCACCTCCGTCCCCCCACCCTCTTCCTGGTACAGTATAGACTACTTGATGAATTTTCTTCAAAATTCTGTTTAGGAATAAGTACCTCGTAAGTACATTTCCATTATCATAGTAAGTATTTATTTTATAGTAAAGGGGGTGGACAATGACCGACGAACCCCTGCCTGGTCAATAGTACAATTTGGGCCCGACTTTTAGCGAAATCAGCGAATCAGAGACACTGATTTAGGCATTATAGACTTTGTTCACATATGATCTGTGTAACAAGGGCAACTCTTAGCTGTCCACCCTCTTTACTTACTGTAGAGATGGGGATAGGAGCTAGACATTACAGTAGCGTTAGTAGAAGAAAATCCAACGTCAGTCCTAGAGGCTTGTTTGTATCAGAGACTAGGCCTCCCTGTATACTACTTATTATCTATACTGTCATCTACTTGAAGGGGCTGTTTGTGAAACTGGCAAAGACTAGGGAGCTAGGAACTGATACAGCCATCCGAGATACTAACTCCTTCTCCTTCTCCGATTGTCCATCGGACAGATACAAAGTACTCCGTACCGGCCCATGATTATCGCTTACTTGACTAGCTAGTAACGGCGCTGTCAGGAAATCCAGCCATAGGAAGTTGAGACTTGAGAGCTGGGAGAGTTGAAGAGGTTAAATGAATCGTCGCATAATACTGCAATTTACATGATCAAAATCTTAGCAAACGCGTAAGTTTGCCCGAATTCTCCTTATTGAAAACAACTTTTAGTTCGATGGCTACTTCGTATTACCGTAAAACTTCGATCATAAGCTCTGCGGTGGGGCCTATTTCTTGTTTTTGGGAAGCGCTCAATGGTCAGAATCGTGTTATGTACGTCACTCCAATCTTGAAAGCTCAATGCGATTCTTTCCCCGGGAAAAGCCCATGAACAAACCTCAAGATTCTAACGACCCCTTTTGTTCTGGCTAGTAGGAACTCCCGACGTGGGTACGTTGATCTCCCCCACTATCCCCACCGCAGATCTCCAGGGCAATTTTCCGACGGACACCGCCGGCAAATCTCTATTTTTGGTATAATATGTCTTCACACGAGCTTTAAGGAACGACAATATTCGCAGTGGTGATTACTAAGGATGTAGTATTAACAAATCAAGGAGCTGCATTCTCTCGCTAAAACTTAATAGGGCTTGATATTAGGTTTATACTTCGTAATTTCATAGTGAAAACTTTACCTCTTTGTTCTTGAAGAACATACCGACAAACAAGCTTTACCTGCCCTATAAATAGCTTATGCTTGAATTTTAAAGGTTCGACTACTTATGCGTGATTTCAATAAACTACCGTAATTTAGCTAATAGGGTTTCTCCGACCTTTTTTTCTTAGGTAGGAATTTGTTTCTGCGGTTTGTTTATAAGAAGGAAGTTCAGTCCGGCTATTTTGATATTCTAACATCAGCTCCTTACAAGATCTACTCGTTTTAATCATGTTGTCATATAATATTTTTGTTACTCTTGCTCTCTTCTTAGCGCTTGTGGCTGGAGTACCGCTTGCACAAAGCAATGATCAGCCCAAAGACTCGATAAAAAGATGGGACGACGTCGTCGACAAGCCAGTCCACCACCTTCTTAGCCAGAGAGCCCCCCCGCCGCCAGCATTTGTACAAACCACGATAGAATCGGCAAAAAAAGCTGGAAACGCCGTCTTAAAGCCATTTATGAAGAAAACCCCGCTCGAAAAGGCAGCCGACGCGATCCAAAAACCATTCAGAAAGACGCCACTGGACAAAGTGAACGCCGCTATGAAGGATGGTGTCAGGGCGGCGGAGAAGTCGGTAAAGAAAGTTGGAAACGCTGTCAAAAAGCCATTCGCCAGACGAGACGTGAAATGACTTGCCGACGCCGACGTAGCACCTCAAACTCTGGAAAGGAGATGTATGCCTGGGGTTGGGTCGCTTTTGTTCAAATGCTGGCGGAAAGTGGAAGAAACTGTTGTATCGCCAAAGGTCGCTGTCGCAAGGCCATATACACCAGGGCTGGGCCTGCCAACAAGGCTCTTCACCAAATCAATGGCCAGACGGGAATTCAACTCTTGAAGAGAAATGCCTTGGAGTTGGGGGCCTTTTATTCGAATGTTGGTGAAATTAGAAGAAGCTGCTATATTCATCTCATAACATTTCAATCAAAATCAAAGAAACAACGCCATCATTGTGTTTGTAGTTCAAGTGTGAATTAGTGATTAAAATTTTGTGTACTAAGATTTCAGCAAAAAGACGCAGCCGTTCACCCACTGCGAATGAGCTCGCTCGATTGATTCCTTAGCTAGCTACCAAACTCCTTGGCTGGACACCACGCCATATGAGGAGGCACTTCATGTGACTCAGTCCAGGAAAACACATCCACCATCCTCTGAGTTGATATCTGTATTCCAACAACTCCCACCCATCATGTCTTCCTGCTGTGGATTTCATGAAAACCCTCCTCCTTCAGTTCCACTCGGTTATCCTTAGCAATCCACTCAAATCAAACTTCCCTCGTCCAACCATCGGCCCCAAAACGTTTGCAGTACGCTGCGAACTGATCACCACCGATATGCTTGTCCAAACTTTCGCAATACTTGGCGCCTTCGGAGTCATCAAACCAGCAGTCCTTACAATTTTGATACCAGGCGTCCTTGTCCTTTCCCCGGTAATCTCGGTCGTAGTATGCATTGCATGCTTTTTCGGTAGCCCATACATCAATTGCACCCTCCTGTTTCAAATAATTTGCGTTAGAGACCTTTCGTTATATTCCGATCGGTATTGTGTGTTGCTGTTCTCTACTTCCTCGAGAAAGAGAAGGAGAAGAAGAAATCATCAAGGAAGGAATAAGGAGAAGATGATTGATGATCTATCTTTCTAAAGGCTGGTTTGAAAGAACTTACCGCGGAGAGACAAGCGGCTCTCTGATGCGTTTTTGAGACTACACTATTCGAGGACGTCAGCAAGCTTTGTTATGGGGTTTCCTGTTTTAGGAAAATCGTAGGAATGCTTACCTGATTGCCAACAAGGCGACAGCGTAGAAGATTGACAATTGCATTTTATCGCCTGGGTTGGTCAGAGATGATACTTGATGACGAAGTGAGTGTGATGATAAGCGAGAGATGGACGCATGCTCACTCAAAGAAATTGCAGAAGTATAGCATGTACATATATAATATAATTCCATAGGCATGTGAAATCTCTTCCAACCCACATATGTACGCCGAGCGACTATTAAGTATATTTCTAATTAAATTGTACGTCAGTTGTAAGGCGAGGGGGAACTATGTCAAAATTTTCATACCAGGCTAGAACTCCTTGATCCCGATTCTGGGATGCCAAGGAAAGCAATCATGGAGAAGAAAAGTACCGTGGAGTCAAATATTTTCGCCAAAATATACTTAGCAAGGTACCGTGTAACTTTACATGTTCTAGTAATGATGCCGGCAGAATAATCTACGCTAGCTACTACTGTTCGTTGAATATTCTTCTGAAACCTAAAAGCGTTGGGAGCTCGGCGAAAGTAGGTAGCGACATCCGCAATTTCTACAATCACACCTGGAGGAGTGGAGGCCAACAGCCAGTAACTTTCTGTTTATAACGACTGAGTTTGTCAAAGAGCGACACGACAATGCCATCGACGATGGGATGGTATATCACGTGATACCTAACTGGATAGTTTGTTGGGATCTATTTGCTCGGGAATAGCTATTGTGATGATGGTTAGGCTCGGAACGAGGGAGCTAATTATGCGTTCAGATTGAGAGTCGATCATGAAAAGTGGTCGAGACAGCCATTTCAATCACTCAACGACGCTTGTAACAATGAGACCATCGTTTCACACCTAGGAAGATGATCAAGAATCCCAAGCAACATACAGATTGTTGATCGCTTGATCTTGGCAGAAATCGTCAAGTTGTAGGAGCAGTTATGACCCTTCTGCTGAGCTTTAGTGTAGGATTATGCCTCCAGAATTCTCGTTCATGAGCGCATACCGAGTTCATCCAGAGCTAGCCCGAGTCAGCTTGCACAGCCTACTGTAAATAACAGCTTACAGTACGACTTTTACCTCCAAGTAAGGCCTGTATGTAAATGCCTCAAAGGGCTCTCGCTAGCCCGTTACATAAGAAACGGCTTCAACAAAAAGTGCTCGATTGAGTAGGGCCGTGGCCGGACCGAATACCGGGATGCTAGAGAAAGTTTGTTCCCCAGAATCAAGGTAGCCTTTTCTCATACTCCTGGACGTGTCTTGTCACTTTCTTGAGAAGACACACAAATATGAGGCTATAGAAAGATCTCCCTTCCCAGGCCGGATCCATGCGGCAAGTTAGCTAAGAAGGAAAAAAGAGGAAGGGAAAAAAAGTAAAAAAAGTACAGAAAATGAAATGAAATGAAATAGAAAATTTGGAAAGCACGCAATAATTCGGAAAGAGAAAGTTACTGATCATTCAGAAAAAAACATCACGCGCTGATGGCTACCCAGTGGTGGGGATACTCTGATTTTCAATTGCCAATAAAGAATAGGTAGTGTGCTAATTGATAGAATCTGTCTTTCAACCATTCCCGTACCAACCCAACATATTTGTGAAGATGCTCCGTGGAGAAAGAGGGCTAGAAGGCTCGAAGCTTTAGAGGAAACCGAATGGCCGATCTCAGATGGAGTGAAGGCTTATGAGGCTAATCACAAAACTCAGGTCTCTTCCGAGATTGACCCCCAGGGTTAGTTCCGCAGAATTGGAGCCTATAAGTGCGCCATTGCAATGCTAGCGAAATTTTGTAGTATATTATTCGCAACAAAAGACGCAGGAATTCGAAGAGGGACTTGTTGGGGAGGACTAAATCGGAAAGCGCTTCTCCGACCCAATTCAGTGATATTTTGCTCAGTTTTAGTCGGCATTTTCCGTCCGCCACTTAAGGGGCCATTAAGAGACACATCGTGAGAAGCATAGAGTACGAAGGTACCACGTGGGCGTTTGCAGACTTCCGCAGTATACTTGAGTACCATCACAGTTCGGATATTTGGAAAGTTAGCGAGAAAGCGGTCCATAAGTTTTGCGGGCGTAAGGTCTGGGTCTCTTGTGACGAGACTCACATTCTCTGTGGAGGTGATTTCCTCAATCAGCGAGAATAGAAGTGTCTCGAAACGGTGGGCAATGTGCTCCACGGTGACAGCAAAGTGCGGTGCGGTCCGTCCCAACTGTATCACCCATTCTAATAGCATTGCGATACGAACCTCACGGTAAAGACCCATATCCAATGGAGAAAACAGAACGTCCCCTGGGTTTTGGTCCCTGCTGTCAGAAGGCACCAGAGAGGAACACCTCAGTGAATTATAGTCCTCTACTGGACTTCTTCGGACTTTCGAGAGGTATGTAGGAGACTCAAAAAGAGTTTTACTTGTTCTTCGTATAAATCGTGCTCTTCGCACCAGCGAGGTTTGTGAGGGTGCAGGAGCGTCGACGTCCCAGATTGGAAATTGCATCTAGCGGAATTTCAGCCCCGAAACATCACCTTTTATACCTCATTCGATAGGGCCAGTGGCCTAGTGCCAAATTTGGCTGAGCCTGGTCGAGAGAGACTGCGTCCCAGGCGCAATAAATGTAAGTTCTCAGGGGGGTTTACCCTACCGGTATTGCCAACCTTACCTACCCTAGGAAAGTTACATTCATTTCGCCTGGAACGAAGTAAAAGCATCTTTATGTACGGCGTGATGTCTTATACAACATGCCAATTTGAGGTGTTTAGGAAAGACGAGGAGCGCACTCGCGGGACGAGTAAGGTTGACGTTGAGGAAGATCCAATGGCGCCGAGATTGGGACTGTGCTTGATTGAGCACTGCCGACTCGGCAGTATACTTCTGGATTGCGTCTCGGATTTTGCCAGGGAGATGGGGAAATGGTCAGAAACCTGGGGTTGGAGATGTAGATGTAGAAAGACATGCTCGAGTTTGAGCTGCTGTCGCTTTGCTTGAGCTGGTGTTCAACCCTGCCAGAGCGGCAGATGGAGACATAACCTGTGCAGTATTGCAGCTAGTCCTAGCCCTAGCCCTAGGTAGTAGTTCTCGTCTGTTGTCTTCTGAGATTACAAGATAGTGTTGTTGGAAATTGGGGCGGGAACTTCCTGGGTTCAGCTATTGGCCCTTGCCCCCTTATCCCTTCTATACAGTAACCCTTCCTGATACCGAGTACTGTATTGTACTGTATTACTCGAGTACTTATCAACATTGCCCTTAAACCGACCTCACAACGATCCACCGTCAATTAGGAAACCTCAATGCGACCCAGAAAACTTGTGCCTCCATATCTCTCATTGCTTCTAAGTACTTTAGCGCCTACATCTCACGCTGTCGATTGTATAAGAAAGGAACTGCTCTACAACGGCATGAAGCACTAGGGAACCCATTGAGCCACGCAAGTACCATCAATTTCATTTTTGGTAAAAGACTCCCTCCACGCTACAAAAGTTAGAAGATTAACGTTCCAGATATAGCTTTGACAACAAACCACTAAAATTGTGGTTGGACAAACGAAGCTACCCCGCCATTTTCCTCCTATGAATCAGATGACGAACTACTTATTCTATTCCTTCCAATATGATTGGTCATAATTACTGCTCCCAGCACTTTAGCGCATCCAATGATATAATACAGATAGCAGAGAATATCTGATTTCATCGGCAAGTACATATTTGGTTTTGTATTGTCTTTGTCGTTTTATTCGTAATATAATCTTACTTTCGAGCTTCTCGTCATATGAATCCGTACTCGTGCAAAGGATCTCTAAGTCCATGACCGGAGAAATTCGCAATCAAACTTGATACTAGGAGCTCTCCGAAGCTTGAAGAAAGCCGCCGGATGTAAGACTTACTCATTCCCGCTTGCCAACTGAGCCGAACCCAGACAGGCCCGAGAAGCAACATGCTCTGAAGGGATCACATTTACGACTCTTGGTGTGGACCCTTATTTTCTCTACTAAATTTACATAAAACAAACATTCCGAGTTTGCTTTGTTGCATTTTTATAATTTTGCGGCGTTTGTGGCGTTGCGTACGTGGTGGCACTACCGATCAATTTCAAGATGTGATTTGAGAATATGAAAACAGCCCCGACCGGGTAATTATGCTCTGCAGAAAACCTTCCTTGGTCAAGTGTCATTGGATTGCTATACTCACTCATGAATCATGATGGTCCAGGCAGAAACGGCAAGATCTTGGCTTGAATGGCTTGATAGACCCCTCCTTGTGATGAAGAATCCAAGCGGCAACACAATGACAGCTTTCTGATACCAATCGCATCGAGTGCTGCTTTTGCTTGTGGTGGCGAGATCTACCACTGGTGTTACCCCAGATTCCGCTTATGCCATCTGTAGTGTAGTGATCAGTGCTTATGCGGGCCAAGCCTAAGTCCAAGCAATTGGCAACGTCCTCCACCAGGTTGGCACGCTACCAACAATATACTTGTTTTGAACATGGTGTTGTGGTTCTAAAATCTCTCTTTCTCGGCAGCCAGTTTTGTATGGTCCACCAACAAAAATATGGATCTTGTACTGTACTCAAGTAGCCTCACCGTGTTGCTATTTGCAGCATCGTCGGGACTGTTGTGTAGTGTTGTACTGTACAGCTATAAGCCACCCGTTCTAGCGATCGTCAAGGAGAGAATGAGCTCGCCGTAAATTACTTGCTGTCCATATGAGTAATTATAATTAGTGCCTATCTGCTAACCCTACCTGCAGCGGCTAGACGGAATTATGACCTCCCTGTAGCCTGCAGACAAAGGCTTGCTAAAGGCGAATATCCTCGAGGAAACCGGCTGACCATTTGGGTGGCCATAGCTACCAAGCCTTGTACACAGCTATTAAATCATGGCTGGCTCCACCGCATAAGCGAAACGAGAACTCCAAACCACCCCGCGCATACTCCACGAACATTTACAACACCGCATCGCAGATACCAATTCCCCACATTCTCATCTTGCGAGTGGGAACATACGATCTCTAGTCAGACATCATGGCCGAACCCAAAGGAACCGATGATATTGGCGCTACGTACGTATTCATCTCAATCCACGCGGCTATCTAGGTGAAGCAGAGGTGTTTGCTCCAACTCTTGCTAACGCGCTCAATACAGGACTGCCACCACAACTGGCACCGGCATCTCACCCGCAGAAAAACTCAACGCTTCAATGGCAAGCACCTCAGCTCGTCACAAGGAAGACGTAGCAGCCATCAAGGACAATTCCACGGGAGAGTAAGTTGGCAACCACAGCCCAGCTTATGGTGTATGAGTTGGCTAACAGCTCACAGAATTAAGAATCCTCTTGTAGGCATCCCCAAAGCTCGACTTCTCCAAGATATAGACGAGTTTGCCGCTCAATATGGCGTTGAAGACGTCAAACCTTGGATTATCAAGGGCGCGCTTGTAGCTCAGAGCCCACATCACATTGATGATATTGCAGAATTGGACGAGGAAGATCGACGGGTTCTACGCGAGGAGGTCACTCATAAGTGGAAGCATCCCAAAACTTTGTACATGACCATTGTTATGGTGAGCAGTTTTCTTTATTTTCTTGGCCAACCAGCTTAGAGTCGTTGATGTTAATTTTGTCTTGACAATTTGCATATACCGAGAAAGAGAAAATACTGATGCCTGACAGAACTCTATTGCCGCCGCTATTCAAGGATGGGACCAAACTGGTGATTGCGCTGGATGGACTATTGATTGGGAACGTAACGTATTCTGATGTTCGACAGGCTCTAACGGTGCAAATCTTACCTTCGGCGCCGACCTTGGCATTCCTGACTTCCCTCGAGATGATGCAAATCCTCTAGGTTGTATTCCAGGACCTGAATGCAACACGAACCAATGGCTTGTAGGCTTTGTCAATTCAAGTCCCTACATTGCCATTTGTCTCTTGTAAGCTTCCCTCTACAATCCTCGTCCGTTGTGCAGTCTTATTTGAATATTGTGAGCTTCAATTTTAACATCGCTGATACAGTGCTGCTTGGATATCTGACCCTGTCAACGATTTGCTTGGCCGTCGTGGTACCATCTTCGTTGCTGCTATCTTTTCAGTTCTTGCCCCACTCGGTTCTGGACTTGTTCAAACATGGGGTCAATTGGTTGCTTGTCGAGTTCTGCTTGGCCTTGGAATGGGTCTCAAGGAGGTTACGGTTCCTGTCTTCTCTGCTGAAGCAGCACCTACAAACATTCGTGGTGGATTGGTGATGTCGTGGCAAACATGGACAGGTAATCTTTTCTCTCTCTAGGAGGTTTGAGACAAAGTCTCCTCCGGGTTTTGTCGTGAAACTCTATACTATTACTAAATATGGTAAATGCTGACTTCAAAAGCTTTCGGAATTTTACTTGGAACATGCGCAAATTTGATTTTCGTCAATAGCGGAGCAATTGCCTGGCGCCTGCAACTCGGTTCTGCTTTTGTTCCTGCTGTTCCTCTCGTTATTGGTATTTGGTTTTGTCCCGAGTCGCCTCGTTGGTTGATGAGAAAGCGTCGAGTTGCTCAGGCATACAAATCACTTCTTCGACTTCGCAACACGCCCTTGCAAGCCGCTCGTGATCTTTACTATATTCATGCTCAGCTTGTCTATGAGGATCTCCTGCTCGAGGAATCTGGATTGGCTAAGACTGGAAATATGTTCACTCGATTCTTCGAGCTTTTCACTATTCCACGTCTTCGAAGAGCTACGTGGGCTTCTGGAGTTGTTATGATCGGACAGCAAATGTGTGGAAGTGAGTACCCATCTCCTCTAGGCTCAGGCGCAATGACGTCTAACCTTTGAATAGTCAACATCATTGCTTTCTACTCGTCTACCATTTTCAAGGAATCAGGAGCAAACAATATTACAGCACTTCTTGCCTCGTTTGGTTTCGGCCTCGTCAAGTAAGTATATCCTTAGTCTATGTCCGCTGATATAACCTCGCCTTGTAAACTACGTTATTTAGCGCTCACGTTTCATGAAATGACATCTAATAATATGTCTCTAGTTTCGTATTCGCTTGGCCTGCAGTATGGACAATCGACACATTCGGTCGTCGCGGCCTGCTCCTCTTCACCTTTCCAAACATGTGCTGGACCCTTCTGGCAGCCGGAATGTGCTACTACATCCCTAACGTAGGCAAAAACCGTCTCGCAGCCATGTCCCTCTTCATCTATATCTACGACGCCTTCTATTCACCCGGCGAAGGACCTGTCCCCTTCACCTACTCCGCTGAAGTCTTCCCACTCTCCCACCGAGAGATCGGCATGTCCTGGGCTGTCGCAACCAACAATTTCTGGGCCACCGTCGTATCCCTTACCTTCCCGCGCCAACTCAAGGCCTTCGGTATTCAGGGCGCGTTCGGATTCTATGCTGCGATGAATGCACTTGCTTTCATTATGATCTTCTTGTGTTTGTATGAGACGAAGCAGAGAAGTTTGGAGGAATTGGATTATGTCTTTGGTGTCCCAATTACGAAGCATGCTAAGTATCAGGCCTTTACGGTTGCGCCATGGTGGTTCAGACGATATGTGCTCATGCGGAAGGGAGAGGTTTGTCCTGAACTTTATAAGTTTGAGCAGGAGACTTGGAGCGAGAGTGATAAAGAGGATAAGCAGGTTGTCACGGAGGCTAAGCATATTGTTTAGAAGGGTTCGTTGGGACTCAGAAGGTGTGAGGGATGGGAGAGCTGGACCATCGCGCTTATTCCCCTTTTACTTTCTTTAACGTTGGCCTTCCTTGAGGGAGAGTTGGGGATTTGTTCGAAGAAGGGCTCTTTTGACGTTGGCTGGAGGATTCTTGAATTAGCCACTGCACGACAGCCGGTACGAGTGCTCGGTAATGCTTTGGCGAGTTTTTATTTGAAATTGATGGAAACGATACCAGGCAGTTTAATACTAATGAAGTTGTTTTCTACAGTATCCCTTTTTAGTTTCCCTGGTAATTATCGAATGACGGGCTGAAAAAGAGTAGGTGACCTGATATCAACCTGACAAATGACTTATCAACTCCAAAGTCGATTTTTAGCAAAGCAAATACTTCAATTGGTAAAGAAAGAGCACTCATGCATAGCCTATACAAGAAGGTCTTTGTAATTTGCCTCCCCATGCCTTATAAGATTTCGAATCAGTAGACCAGAAATCAATACCAAGAAAAGAGTACAGATAAAAACACTCACTAATTATATATAGACCAGTATTATAACGTTTATCGCCAAGAATACGATATATTATCGTCAGAATATTTCCGATACGATTATCGATCGTCGACCCCCTGATATCATATCGATAATATTGTGCCCCGGTCTGATATAGACACACTTTTGATTCACTTTATCAAATTACCTAACAATCCTTAACTAAAAACATTAAATACCATTCCTTAATATGGTCAAAACAATGTAAAGTTCAGGCTTACGTAATAGTAAATTGAGGTACCTAATCGTACTGAATAGTAGGTGAAAATGCTCTAAGGAGCTTATATTTGTGTGGAAAACTCTGCCAATTTAGAAGTGTCAGGAGGCTTGTCACTTGATATTTAAGCACGTGACTATGTGCCCCTTTTTCCAGTTCTCACAATTGTCAAGTACTTCCCTTCTTAGAAGAAAATAGGCATATATCGGATATTGAATTTGAACTCTAAGACTATCATACCTAGACTAGTATTTATATCCACATCCGGTTAGACCCATATCCACTCTCGCCATGAGATACAGTACTCTATCTATTTTATTCTTTAATTCTTTTTGTTCTCTTAAGTTTTTATTCATTATTCGGTATTCTTTTTTCTTTGTTTTATAATATAGTAAATGATCCAAGGAAATCGTTCTTTTTTCTATTCTTTATTGTTTTCTTTTATCATTGTAAGAAATAATGAAATTAAATACTAGGAAATGTAGCACAACGATGAAGAGCGCTCTATTGGAATGTCACTTGATCCCAATCCAGGGGCCCTATATACGGTGTGCCATCCATGTTTTCTACTTGAAGGAATCCATCGCGGTCCATCCATACGTATCCCAACGGTGTCGCCACAATGGATAGCAATTTCCCTGCGAATGTATACCCTGGACGTGTTGGATGAGTCTCGTTTAGGTCATATACGACCGTGCGGGGGACTTCCACTTTAAGATCTGGTGGATTTATATCCACTGAGACATCAATGTCTTCTTCTGCGCCTTCTTCGCGGACCGTGCTGGGACTTTCCATTTTAATTTCTGGTGGATATAAAGGATCTGGTGGATTTATATCCAATGAGCCATCAATGTGTTCTTCTGCGTATGAATGGCCATGGTTCTCTGGTAATGTTAATGACATAAGAATTGGAATCCCTCTCATATCAACAAAACTTCCCAAGATGATATTTTGCACACGGTTAAAGAAATTAACTGTCTCTTCGCTGTCCCCAAGTGCCTCTTTAAGTGCATCCAATGATGCCCGAACTCTATCGGACGCTCGTATACGAAGACAACGCAATCGGAGGATACTGTTACTCATTTCCCTAATTTCAAGACCTCTTGACCTAGCTTCGTTTATCAAAAATTCCAATTGACCTATATCAGACGTACTGAAAGGTCCATATCGGGTGTAATCATGTGACCCAATTGCTTGTCCAGGGACATTTTGGTCTAAGGTTTCTCTCTCAGCGATATCTAGTTCAAGAGTTTCGATGGCAAATCGCAAGATGAAGTCCTCTTTGATGCATGTTTCAACCACTATCTCTGAATCTGAATCACCTTCGGCAACTTCTAAGCGCCATTTATCTATTATTTCCCGAAAAGATAAACGCGGCGTTGTTGATCTGAAAACTGCTTCTAGATACTCCGTAGTTGTTAGAGGCTCCGCAGTTGTTCGAGGCTGCAGAGTTACATCGGAGGAATCCGGATAAGTTACCTCCTCGGTCTCCGAATAAGTTACCCCGGACTCTGGATAAGTTATCTCCCACTCCATACCTTCTGAGGGTTCCAATTTTACTTGAGGCTCCATAGGATAATATTTTGGTATACCTATAAGAGTTCAAGGGGGTTCTGGAATGATGAATGTGTTTAGTGAGAAGTGTCGTTTGCTGAAGAGCAAATCGAAAGTTCCACTTTTGTGTCTGCGGATGTTATACCTATACAGTGAACTTTGTAGGCTGTTGGGTCTATTTTGTGTGGTGTAAGATATAAGTTGTGTTTTTTTCCAAGTGAAAAAGTGGATGTTTTATACCTATCCTTTAGACCTATTTTGACAAAGATTCATTATATTCACAAACACTTCTAAGTCTTACATCAAGGTGTCTGAAAGATTGTTCATAGCTGAACAGCGGTTTGGTTTGCAAAAACCAAGCTCATGTTTATGAATACTTTTTGTAAGTAGCACGTCTAAACAAGTGTAAATAGCACAGCCAGTCACGAAGCTTAAATTTGTGGAGTCTTTTGATATATTTAATTTTGCTGAAAAGGGGGCAAGATCTAAACATGTATAAAAATGGCGTACGTGGCCTAGCAAGAAAAATCGCCACATTAACTTATCTACTTAACCTGGCTTCTATACCTGGCTCCATGATAGCATGTAAATGGTCTAGTGTTGCCATATATTCCCCCTGTATCCTGAACCAAGGAATGTCACGTGTATCTAGAATGAATGAATGTATTTTTACGCCGTAGGGGCTGTACCTATCTAGGGGGTATAAGTACAGCCTAGACCTGCCGAGGGGGGTATAGGGGCGTGCTAAGCTAAGGACTTTTATATATATATTATACTTTTAGAAAACCGCTAAAAACTTCCCCGAAAGATGCTAAAAAGACAGCCTTCAAAGCAGACCTGGGTCCCTAATCCTACGGTGTTATAGTGCTATATAAGCTAAAGAAAGTATTTCGTACGTACGCTTAACTGATGTCGGGTGACTATAGACCTTCTCCTTCGATTAAGATAGATATAGCTAATTCGGTATAGGATTTCCTAGGTTTGCTTATATAGTACGAGACAATTGTCGGTTCTATTAATGTAGTCGGTCGTAAGGCTAATCTACCGTAAGCCTTAGCGCGTATAAAGGAGCTATTTAGAAATTGAAAATCTAGCGCCAGCGTATACCCCCTCCCTACCCCCTTACTCTCTATCTCTCTCGTCGCCCCCCCTTCTCTTTAAATTTAAAGTATAGTTACTCCCTTCTTCTTTATAAAGTGTCCTTGTACCCACCTAAATACCTATCCCCGCCCTTCCTCCTTCGTAGTATCGTTCTAACCCGGGTATATATTCGTAAAGGTATAGTATATTTAGTGGCCTAGCGTAGTGGAGGCGTATATTTATAAGAGAGAAGGCTGTCTCCGATAGAGGACTTAGGCGCGATTTATAGTATTGATTATAAGGAAAGGAAGGAAGGAAAGGCTACGTTAGCCTAAGAAGTCAATCCTACTTCGCCCGTAGTTAATTGTACGCCGCTTAATTTTCGAGTAAATTAATCTTAGCTCTCTAGACTAGGGCAAGCCCTAGCTAGAGGTTCGTAGGATACACCGCGTACAGGTGTTGAGTCTTCGCATCCCTTACGTGTATCTAGATCACTCTTTGTGTACCATAATTACTCAAACACTTCTACCCTTCAAACTCCTTAGTTAGACACAATATGAACCTCAGTTTGAACGCCTCGTTTTACCACCTATATCTATTGACATATTTCAATATCCTCTCCCACCAACCTCGAGGAAATAACAATTTGTTCAAAAGCTCTATTCCTTTCTCCTTCTTAGCTTTAGTATGCCAAGAACCCAATAAAACAAAAACACTGTCAAAGGCGATCGTTTTAATTTCAACGATGGACAAAGAGATGTGGAGCTACAAAGCTTCTATTTAACACGACCTTTCATGTAAGAACTGTTATACCAGTCACGTGACCTATGCCATTTTCGCAGCTGAGGTGTACTCTATCCTCACAACTATTTCACAAATTCAAATCACTTACGATGTAGCAAACAAAACAGAATCGCTCTATAGTTGACCTCTAACACCAATATAGCTATCCAGAAGACACCCTTTGAACCGCCTTCAACATATACTTATCTACAACAAGCAAGACGCTAAATTATCCACACAATTAGCTTCTTCTTCTCACATCCACATCCACAAACTACAAACACGAAAGAAAAAAAAACTAGACAAGACTTACACCTCTATTGTTCTCCCCAGTACTCGGGCATTTAATAGGCGTCTCACAATTCGTCAAGAGAATACATTGCTTAGCAGAATCGAATTGAGTATCTTTCTCGTAAACTGGTACACTGTATAACACATATACTCATCAGAACCGTCATATCCATATATCTGATGGTGATGGTAATACGTAGCGGGAAGGAAAAAACGTACGCAATAAACGCCTTTCCCACCAGTCTGACCGTTGGGAAGGGGCGATATTTTTCTCTCGCAATTGTATGGGTGTTGAACATCTTGGGATGTTACGCCTGAAACCACGAAGGCGACGATGGTGATTGTGGGGGTTGAGAATTGTATGTTGGGAAATGGAGATTGGATTAGTTGACACTTGCAGAAGTATGAAGATTTGAGATCAAAACCAAGTGTACAGACGGGAAACTGTAATTTTCATACCTCGAAACACCCACAATTGAGACCAGTAACGATATACATCATACTCGTATATGGTCTGCATAAAAATACATATTCGTGGCAAATCCAAACATAATTCTGCGACCTAGAAAATACCCAGTGTCAATACTCGCTGCAGGGACTTATATACAAGTCCCCATATTATCCCGTGGCGGTGGAAATATCAAAAGTGTTTTCAGAAGTACTATTGCAAGACAAGAGAGAAGTAGAAGAAGCGGGAGCTGGTAAAATGACACTACATATATCGCGAAATTTGTTTCACATTATCCTCGTTTATTATACATCCACTATATTCCAGATAAGCGCGTGGTCATACCAAGGGGAACCAATGAATCACCACCTAAGAATCTGGATGATCCTTAATAATTCTCTTTGCAGTATTAGCAAGGACATAATCAAGAAACGTCACTCACTCAATCGCATGAGGTCTTCTTGGGTTTGGAAATAGCCACTTACCTATCGGTATGGCGATACACACAATAAAACCGATTTTCTGCATCCCACCGCCTTGACTTTTGACTCCCAAATCCCCTTTGGCATATCTCTTCTATCTTTAATATGACCAAATTCGTCGTGGAAGTAATAAGTGGGTGCAAGTAAGGCTTAAGTGCTTGAAAGTAGATGTTTTATGTGCAAAGGACCTCCGCCAGCGGAATATGAAAAATTGCTCTCATTGATAGTGGAACGGATATTACATACGAGTATAAGATAAGTAACGTGCACTCAGTACAAACTTCCCATGACATCTCCCCAGATCAGCCACCCAAAGGGAGAGTAGAGTGCGCATGCCACTTCTCCCTTCACAAGATTATTCATAAATCATCGCTCTTAACATCACAAATCTCAGTATCCCATTATCCCAGAATCTGACATTTTCGGCCGTGAGTCCTAGTCTATCCTACTCTATCATCAAACATCACAAATCCCCACAGACCCACAACCTCTTCCTCGCCCGAAATCCCCTAGTGGATCCAGCATTAAGCGAGTAACCGAGCCACCAACCAATCACAGCTGGAACAAACTTGATTCGTGGTCATACATACGCACACCAGCCTAGGTATATCATAAAAGGCATATGAAGGTAATGATAGATCTCAATGTAGAAAAACGCAAAGACTTCTACTATCGCTCATATTCTATCGCGACTTCACTATTACCCATCCTCGCACGTATCTAGAAAATGGGGGAGCTAAAATACTCACTCTAAAACCCTTGAATCACTTCTATCCCGAAAGCCAACCGGGTATCCATGCAAACCTACCTGACTACCACCTACCACCTACCTATCTAAACTTCCCTCCAATCTTCAATACATCTAACCATCTGACCCTCAACCCTCCAACCTCCTCCTACTCCACTCAATACAAACATCACTCGTCGCCGCATCACAAAAGTCATTCATAACCACAACCAACACCCCATCTACTAACCGCCCTCCCTCCCTCTGAATCCACGGCAAAGTCTTCGAATCACAAACCGGCTTCGTGCCCAGCAAACAACTCGAACTAGCATTAGTATTCAGCACACTAAACGCCACGACCTCGGGAATATTCGTCGCCGTAGCCTGACATTGTAGATTCGTAAACGGATGACCATTTTGTTTCTCAGGCGAGAGAGTGTTGAATTCATCAATTATCGAGTCACCGTTTATCGTCGCGTTTCCGGCATCCGTGTAAGTAGAGAAGGAATCAGAGTTTACGAAGAGGATGAGACGTTTTTGCTCAGAGCGAAGTTCAGTGGTGGACTTCGTGAGCATGTCATCTAAGGTTCCGTGAACGATGGCACCGTTGGCGGTATCGAGGGCAGTTTGGAGGTAGTTGTTCATGTCTTCATCACTGGGATGTGAACACTCGCCTGGTACGCCGTCCCAGCGGAGTTGGACAACGGCAATTTCATCAGGGTGTTGGACTAGGAAATCGACGAGTTCGCGTAGGAATTGGGCGTATGACATCCCGGGTATGGCGGAATGCATGAAATAGAGCTCATCGGGGATTCCAGTACAATGTCGGATTTCATTGTGTAGGTATGCGGGACGGAACTCGAAGTATCGCACGCCGATGCTGAGGATGGTGGGAAGGGTATCTTTCTGAGTAAGAGCCAGACCTTTGACGATGTTGGGGGCGATTGCTTTGGCAGCTTCTTGGGTCATCATTCCTGCAACCTTCGCGAATATAGGGTTTATTTTGTTCAATACTTCGATCAGTGCATCGCTTTGGAGGACCATTTCTGAATTCTGCATAGAATTCATCCCCACATCATGAGCAGCCGGAAGCATAAACTTCGAAAACGCCTTGTCTGCCTGTGATGACCCAGGAGGTGCGATTTCACCCATCCAATTCGAATAATTCGGCCCAACGCCTACCCAACATTGATCACTCTTCGGCAACCCGGCGCATCCCTGGTAAGTTATCGCATCTGGCGCATCGTAGAATCCATACGTAACAATCGCTTCTCCCGTCACAATGCTCTGTGTATTCTCCATTGATCGCAGGTTCCCATTCTCCAAATTGCCGGTAATCACATTGATGGCAATGCTCTCCTCCGCAATCTGGTTGCCATTGTGCGTAACTCGGAAGGAGAATGTACCGCTGAAGTTGAAAGCCCCATCCAGCTCTTTCTTATCGACTTCGAGGTGATCTTGTCCGAACTGACGGAGCTGATCTTTGCAAATTGTGGTACCAGGGACCGAGAATTCGATTTGGCAGCCTTCGACCGCGACGTAGGAATAGCAGTCAATTCCTTTGCTAGGCATGGTTGTTTGGTTAATTTGTTTGGTTTGATCGATTCAATTGATTCAATTGAAGGGAGTATTCGTCGCTGGAATTGATAGCGGTAAGTACTGGGGAATGTGGGGTGTAGGTATGTCAGATTCGACGCGGCGAAATGATAAAAAGAGGGGTACGGAAAGTAAAGGTTGTACAAGAGTAGAACGTAGCATACACTAAGACAGAGAAAGAATAGGGGAGAGTTAATACAGAGAGAGCTGAAAACGAAAAGGAGGAGTCACAGCAAGAGAAAAAGGAAATATAGCAATGTAACATGCCGATGTTAGGGAGCCTCTCTCGGCTCTCCCTCTCTACCCATCCATCCATCCACTTGGATTCTGGGGGGCGTCCGACGACTGAGCTGAGGAAACTGCGCCGGGTACAGGTGCTGCTGCAGTGCTGGGCATTGGCGGTGCATCATGGCGGTCAATTCGGTGAGAAAGACTGTTTGATTTCAATTGCACCAATTCCAGCCGAATTGAAGCTGTTGATGATAAAACAGACTTCAGAAAAAGTTCAATTGTCGTTGCTCCTCTTTCCCCTCTCTGCGAAACTGCAGGTGGTTTTGTGGTCGGTGTCGGTGCAGTGACCCTTAGTCCACCGGCGGTCCCACCACTCGGTGGGAATATCGGACCCTACCCCTCAGACAGCAAGTCAAACACTTTATTGCACTAAAAAACAAAACCCATTTTTGAAAGATCTATTCAATTAAGATTAAAAATTACCACAAGTCTTTTTTGTCTCTTTCCCGTTTTTAACGCCTCCCATAACAAATAACTCCCCTAACTATCATCTACAACCCCAATCCCATCCCAATCTATTACAACCCATCAAAAAACATTAAAAATATATCGCTACAACCGAGAACCCTCCCGCTTGCTTTCCCGAGAACTTTTTCCATAATAATCGAATAGAAAGACATGGTCCCACATCGTATCGAATGTGCGTGTTGTTTGATAATCCATGTACGATTGCTCCAAAATTTGGGGTAAGAGAGATAGATCCCTCGTCTGCTTGCAAGATTGCAATTCGAATAAGTGAGTGGCCGTCCTTTATAGGAAATATGCGATGAAGAAACCGAGGACTGCGAGAGCCGTAGAGGCAGCTTTTGTGACGGCGTGACCCGTGAACTCGACTGCTGGAGTCGTGGAGGGGGAGGCAGGCTTGTTTCCGCCGTTGTTTCCATTTGCCCCATTTTGGCCGTTGGCCCCGTTATTCCCATTATTGCCGTTGTTACCATTGTTACCATTATTGCCGTTGTTGCTATTATTCCCGTTGTTGCCGTTGTTTCCGTTGTTTCCGTTGGTGCCATTATTGCCATTGTTTCCATTTCCGCCTGTGTTGTTTCCGTTCGCTGGGCCAGTGGGGGCAACAGGCCTATGATAAATGTCAGAAGGGTTCAAGAGACGGGTATGAATGTTGTGGAACTTACGTGGTAACAGTAGCAGACCCAGAGGTCGCAGTTGTGGACGTCACAATTGTGGAATTGCTTGGTGGAAGCACGGAGCTGGAGGAAGTAACTGTTGTGTTGGAAACAGAAGACGATGACATAGATGAACTAGCTGTACTCGTGACCATAGAGCTTGATGATGACTGAGTAGATGACGATAGAGTTGAGGAAGAACCAGAGGAGGTCGATGATCCACTCTGGGACGAGCTGCTTGAAGAAGAGGATGGGGTGCCGCTTGAAGAGGATGAAGATGAGGGGGTACCACGGGAAGAGGATGAAGAAGCGGTGGGTGAGGTTGAGGGACTTGCCGAGCTAGAGGTAGGGTGAGGAACCGGAACACAGTTTGCTGATGCAGGAAGTGTTGATATGTTTCCATTATCTCCATGGACCAAGCAGTTCTTGGAGCATTCGGCATCACCGGCACCTCGGCTTGTCTCGTAGCAAGGAGAAAACTTGACACCAGTTGGAAACTCATTTTGAAGAATAGTATTGCAGTTCCCCGCCGAAGGCTGACCATTCGTGCAAGTGATGATAATGTTGGTGTTGAGAGACCCTTCTAGACCGCAAAATTTCCCATTAGGCATGTTACCACAAGAGAATGCCCCGTTCGATCCGGTGCTATGAGCTTGTTAGTTGGCCGTATCGTGATAAGATTAGTGGTAAAACTCACTATGTGAGACCTTGCGCAGTGGCAATGGCAGCCGAAGCTGCAAGGATTGCAACAGAGTACTTCATTTTGAGGAAATGTTGGTTTTTGACTTTGTGATGATTGAGTTTTTTGACGTTCTGAAGCGAGTGTGTTTGTTGTTCCAAGAACCAAAAAGCCAAAATGAAAAGAAAGCGAATGTAGTTCAAAAGGCGGGGTTGAATTTGGAGAGGAGAGATTTATATCAAACGACAGTGGTGTTGTTGTGTTGGGGTAGAATCGGGAACGGTCGGAGCTTTCTTGTACTTCTTGCCTTTCTTTGTTCTGACGAGAAATACATTTTGGGAAGGAACGAGGCTGTGTTTTTATATCTATCGGGAAAGAGCATCGAGATCTTGATTTTGGTGTTGACGTTTTCGTAAAGTTTTGTGAGTTGAGGAAGGAACGGCCAAGTGGCTGGTACTTTCCTCCGCTTGCGGCTTTGTTTAGATTTAGCCACAGGCCCAAAACAGGTCGTTTGCCGAGCGAGAGAGCCACAGCCAAATCGTCACCGTTGAGAAAAATGGTCCAACCTACCGGCCATGACGAGGAATGCGTAAAAGAAGGCTTAGGGATTTTCTATCGAAAACAGATGTAACTTTTGACCAAAGCTTGATGGTTTCAATAATTTGTGGGAAGGTTGCCCAACTTGCCGCCCAGACTTCAAGATACATTATACATATAACTCTAACTCTACCAACTATGACTCTATGAGCAACCAACTATATGTCAATCATTACTAAATACTGGAGTTTAAAGTCCCCAGTCTGAAGTCTGAAATATGGAGTCTGGTGACGAATCCACTGACTGGCCTGGCTCATGTCGATATTGTCAATTACGTGCATGGTTCGAAAGTTTACAGGTGCAGCAAAGAACAAGATCTGGATATGCTATTGAGAGCAACAACTAGCTTCGTATGGGGAGTTTTCACTGAAAGCCTCTCGTATCCAGAAATAAATAGTTGTTTCTCAAAGAGTTCTGTGGTTCTCAAAAGCTACCTACCTAGGTAGGTGGCTGGAAGCTGGAATGGACCTCGGAAGATTCCGAAGCCACCGATTGCGGCCCGATATTGTGGGTAACGTAACCGACATTGATGAGAGGAGCATGGACTGCTTCAGACTTCCTATAACTACGCACATACACGTCAACTGAGTAGACGGCCAGTCTTCTGTCTAACTTCACTCTTACTCATCGTCTTTTAAATATTTTCAAAATGTACGAATGCACAATAAACTTTACATTGGATACGATCTGTCCCTGGTCAGTCATTCCCCTCCGTCTTTGCCTGAGTCGTCTCTAACCTCATTTTATTAGGACTTACCTAGCTAAGAAGAGGTCCGTTTTCTGAACTTATGAGTTACAGAGCAAGCTGATTACGAAATTTTGTTTTTAGACTCGATGAAGGTAGGAATGAAACATTTCTCCCTCTGCGTTTTACACATTCCACACGATGGTTAGATGTTTGTGTCGCACGGTCACGTGATCACGTCTCACCCTCTTCGATGCATGCCTGTATTGGGTGAACGCATGGAGTTCAACTATTTCTCGAGATTCTACGGGTTCTGGCAGTGGGAAAATTGAATACTTTCGCAATGCATTATTCACATTTCCTTACCGGGCCCACTTCAAACAAATACAACCCATCAAAACATCATATCTAACCTTCAAACTAACAATCTCAGCTCTCCGAATAGTCCGCTCCACCGATGCATCCAACAAAGTAACCTTCAAAATCCACTTTAAACCCTACCAACTCTACGCCGCCGTCAGCCAAGAAGGCGAAGACAAATACACCTGGCTCAAAAAATACCGCTACGGTAACTCGGAAGAAAAAATGGAAATGTACATCACACTCATGACCGCCTACGGTGCCTCAGCAGGCATAAACTACAAGTTCACCGGCACGGTCGCGAATTCTCTCCACGCCCTTCGCATCATCCAGTATTTTCAAGAGGAAAAGGGTCCTGAGGTGGCGGATAAGTTGGTGATGGGGCTTTATAGAAGGTTCTTTGAAGAGGAGAAACATCCTTCTAGTAGGGAAACACTTTTGGATGCTTGTAGGGAAGCGGGGATTGAGATGGGGGAGGCGGAGAGGGTGGTTGGGGATAAGTCGGTGGGGTTAATGGATGTGAAGGCGGAGATTAGGGAGCAGGTGGTTGATGGGATTGATTTTGTGCCGCTGGTTGTTTTTGATGGGAGGAGGAGGGATGTTACTGTTACTGGTGCGAAGGAAGTTGAGGATTATGTTAAGGCGCTTGAGACGATTGTTAAGGAAAGCAACTGAGTAGCGGTGCAGACTTTAGCTTACGTCTCTTCTTCGCCATAGCTCTTTACTTCCATAGATTGTCCGGGTCTTAATGTATTATGTCGAAAAGAATCGCCCCTTACTTTGGCTCAGTGACTTCCTTATGTACCTTCAATCGGCATCAAAGTCTCTATAGATTAGCCCCCAAGTTATATGCTGGAAGTAGGCTCAATTGCGAGGCCCTGCTTTGCCCGGTGGCTAGGAAGAGATTCGGGAACTAAAACTACGCGTATCCATTCAAGGAGTTTGTGAGATATCCAAATAGATGCCATATCGGATATGAGCTGAATTATTCCATTTTTATAAGCTAGCTCACCAGATTGAGACAAAAGTCAGAATGATTTCTGCCTATAGGCCACAGGGCAACAGTATTTGACAGAAAAATACAGCCAAGCAAGAAGTAAGCGTCCCAAGGCTTAAATCTCTAGAAATTCAGTAAGCAGTAATATTAAAGGTACCTTCGATACAAAATATCCTCTCTCCCTTCTCCGTCACAGCCTCTGCGTGGAGTTTATACACTCCGACGGGAAACGTAAAAGGGTACAGTGGAATCGTCTGAGACATCTCTGTAGAGCCTTTTTTGATACCCAAATGACAAGCGCGGTACCATCTTTCCCTGGATATACGGTCTCCAATTGGCTTGGGTAGCGTCATTTGTTGATAGACATTAATTTCGCATAATGGTGCATCGTACAATGGTGATAACTCTTCGCGACCGTTGACGATTCCCGTGATTATCCACGGCGAAGGATGTTAGTGATACACTTGATATGGTGTTGATGTTGCGGTTCATTGAAGTAGAAGAACCGTGAATTGAGAGCAGGTAAGGGAAGAGGAGGTTTTCTCACCGGAATGTCACCAGTTTCAGCTATGAAATCGCCCCAGAAGTGGATGGCTTGAGTATAACCACTATATTGAGGGTTAGCAATGACATCCCAATGTAGTATGAAAGGTATGCAGATAAACTAACCCTCGCGGGTTTACTGGTGAGAAATCTATTCTCCAGAATTTAAAGAGGTCGGAAGCAGGATCAGAGATTTCGGTTGTCAGAAAGCGAACAGCGAATCAGAGCAGTCCAGGGAGATTTCCAACAATTGTGGCCCCCAAGTTATTTTGTGCATGAAAGTGCTCAGAAATAAGCACAAGGTTTCAGAAACACGTCACAAAAATGATTCAGCCAAGTGGATCCTATTCAACACAATATGTTACCAAACACCAGGGGAAGAAATACAAAGTGTATCACGTGAGTCGCTTAATTCAGGGGGCTTCTCAACAAGAAGACTTGTATGGCACGCTTCGTTGGAAACCTATAAATTATCAGACTATTCTAATCAATATCAATAAGAACCATGGTGTCATGGGTAGACCTTTGGATTATCTTGAACCCCGAAGCCCGGGATTTCCAATCAAGCTTACACCCGCCAGTTCCGCGCCCAAACCAATTCATAAACCCAGCTGACCAATTCTATTCTTTTGATACGAATATCAGCACTTCAATGAGAGTACTCTGATGACGTGAACCGATTCAACACCTGAATAAGCATAGCGACATTATTGGAGATTTCATAATGGCACCCACAAGCACCCGAAGCTCGGAGAACGTGGCATAAGATCAATGTAAAAGCATTTTATTGCTTTTTGTTGTTGAAAGCTCTTGGTAATATATCTCTCAGAGATAGTTGGCATTCTAAAAAGCAAATGAAGCACCACTGTGAATTCAAATCACACAGCAGCTCAATCATCAAATTCTCCCCACGCTGCTTCAACTCGACCAAGAAACATCAACAATGACAACCACAATTGGCATTGCTGGAATTACCTCCAAATTCGCTCGTCTCCTTACATTCCATCTCCTCCGAAACCCCTCAGTCCGAATTCGTGGCTACGGTCGTGACCTCAGCAAGCTTCCGCCCTCCATCACTACCTCCTCTCGCATCCAACTCATTCAAGGAGATGCATTCGACCTTTCCAAGATCCATTCTTTCGTCAAGTCCTGTGACGCAGTAATATGCTGCTACAGAAGCGATTATTATCTGGGGGACGATGCCCTCATGCTTGACGGCCAAAAGAATCTAATTGATGCGTGCGAAATCGAAGGAGTGAAAAGATACATCGCAAGCGATTGGACCTTCGACTACACAAAATTGGTACTCGGTCAGATTCCACCCAAAGATGCCATGATACTCGTGAAGAGCTATGTCGAAACCAAGAGTCATGTCAAAGGCGTTCATGTTTTGACCGGCCCTTTTATAGAAGCCATGCTTCATCCCATCGTAGGGATCTTTGACTCAACTGCTATAAAGTTTCAATATTGGGGAAATGGGGATGAAGTGCTTGAGGGAACGACCTATAATGATTCGGCCGCTTTCACTGCAGCAATCGCATTAGATGAAAGTGCTATTGGGGTGAAAAGAGGTATGTCCTCTATAGTTGTGCAATCGTCTGCGAGCTAACTGGAAACAGTTCTCGGTGGAGCTTCAAGTATCACTCAAATTGCAGCTTCATACGAGAAGGTGTACGGCATCAAGCCTAAGCTTGAATCCCGCGGCTCGTTGGAAACTTTACATCAGCGTGTGCAAGAACTAGCTGCAGAGATACCACAAAACCCGGGCGTATATATCCCACTGTATGGTTGACTGAATTCAATCTATGCTGGTGATACTAATTTCATGCAGGCTTTATCAATATTATATCATGAGCGGGAAAACATTGGTAGGCCCTGATTTGGATAATTCTAAATACCCGAAGGTTAAGACACATGACTGGGGGGGTTTTATGAAGCTTCACCCTAAGGAGCATTTAGATAGGTCTTATGAATCTGCTGCTGAGGCAGTTTGAGAGCTGGGTTTTATTAGCCGAAAGTTAAGCGGATCGGGTAAACACTAGTGACAATGGAAGCACTGCGCCAATTTGTGTAACATTGAGTTAGATTTTCTTGGTTTTCATATAAAGTGAGTTATGACACAGGAACACAAGGATGGTTTCAGGTGAATTCTTCTAATATGCCGCAGCCTTCTGGTCATCCACACGCATCTTCCATCGTAAGTGTTGATACAAGCGATATCCGTACATAAATCTCTTGCAATTAGTCTTGACATCCCTCTTAATCTCTTTTTCAAAACTCGTATAGCGCAATTTCGATTTGTATAATCACGGTTTTAGCATGTAACTTACGTAAAATGTATGCATCTCATCTATGACTCAAACAAATAACGTGACCCAACAAACAGCAAACCCCCGCTAAGTTCCGTGCCTTCCTCACACCTTTCAAAATTTAGGCCTAAATCGACAAGCCAAAACAGTTGAACAACATCTAGATAGCAAGTCCCGCCTGGCGCTTTCTTCTATTTTCATCTTCGAGGTCACGGTCAAGCTCTCAGATATGTCTATATTTTCCAGCTTCTACACCCATGATACAGACATCTATAATGGCATATCGCCCCATTTCTGTATCAAATCTCTCAAAAAGCCTCTCCAACTCCGCGATGTGACTTCAGATGATGCCGCAGCCCTTCTCGAGCATTTCAGTGACAAGCGAAATGTTCAATACGACGGCTCAGTTGCTGGGTTAGATAACCCAAAAGCAATTGATTCTCTGTTGGCAGAATGGTCTACTTTCACAGATCCTCTAGTGCGATTCAATGCTGTAATTGTCATCGACAATAAAGTTTCTGGTACTGGTGGGATCGGTTGGATAGGCACGAATCCAGAAGGGGTCAGGGTTGGAGCTGCAGGCATCATGCTAAATTCGGATGTGCGAGGGAGGGGATACGCGTATGAGGCACTTCGAATTACCATTGATTTTGGATTCCGTGTCCTTGCCTTGGATGAGATTCATTTAGCTACTTGGGACGCAAACATTGCAATGAGGGGGCTGATGGATAAGAAGCTGGGCTTTGTCGGAGAGAAAATTGAGAAGGATAGGTTTGGGAATGAATGGGAGTGGAGGATTGGAAAGACTGCGTGGGTGGAAAGTGTGCATTCTATGTAGGCCAATCGAACTGCGGAGGGAAAGGGCAATTTTTAATGTTATCTAATCCTCCTGGTGAACCTGTCCGTTCTATTGAGAAGATTGCCAACCAGATCTATTCCTTATTATGTTTGCGACCACTTAGGAAAATGTCTCGGGTGATTGGGCCAGGTCGCAAACATGATGATACCTCTTTTTGGCTTCTATCTGCTGGTTCCGATATCTGATATTGTTTATTGACCAGTTATAAAGCTACTTTGGTATTACTCCATTGGTGCTCAGTAATATTTTAGATTTGATTGAACTTAACTTTCTCATAACTGTGGAGTATACAAATTGGACAAACCTCAAGAAATAATAGTAGTCTTCACGTCTATAAAGATATTGTTATTGTTCTAAATAAGATGAATAAATAAATTTAATTGGACAATATTAATGTTATTTAATAATTCGGCTAAACAATGTCTAATTAACTTTATTGCTCCAAAGATCTTCAAGAATTAAAAATCAACACACGTCTTTCATGGGCAAGTTAATTAAACCTTCATTTAAACGTTGTCTATTAAATGTTATTACTTGAGAAAAATAAAAAGGTCCACTGAAATCAGATCAGATGTAGACAGAGCTGGTAGATTTAATAGTACTTGAACATAAAGTACCATATTCTACAAGCCCCAACTTTCATCTGTTTCGTCATCTTCATCCGTTTCTCCGTCTCCGTCTCCATCCTCGTCACCATTAGGAACCCACTCTAGCAAGAGATCACGTACAACACGCGTATCTTTTTTTAAGACTTCGGCCTTCGAGGGCTGCAAAGTGAATGATCTGCTATCAAATGTCGCAGAATACGGAAACCCTGAACGCCGTCTCAGTGGCCTGGCTATGGATCCTATGCTTTCATTTCGAGTGGATTCTAGACCAGGCAAAGCCCGCCTTCCCAGATATAGTCGTGAAGATTGCGAAGGTTCGTATTCACTTATAGAATAGGCGTTTGAAGGAGTGTATGTTTGCGCTCTAAATCGCGTTGAAAGTTGACTCGGTGTTAGTTGTGAGTTCCTCTCATGGTGAGTGCTTTCTTCATCAAACTTTCTTGGTGGTGGTACAGTACCAGCGGCTGTATCGTCAGCAAAGTGCGCTCTTCTTCAGCAGGCGGGTGTGGTGGTGGTGGTGGTGGCGGTTTCGGTGGCGGTGGTGCTCTAGACAATGGTACTGTAGGCGGTTGTGCTGTAGGTGGTGGCATGGCCCAATAGCTGTTAGGGGCAGGTGGAAAAAGTGACGATGTATAATGTGCTTGTGGGCCTGGAAAGTACATGCTCCTATTTTGGCTATCGAATGGATTGGGATGTGCTTCAATTCGAGGTGCAGTCCAAACAGTAGTGTTATTGCCGATGGAGCTCTTGGGAATATGTCGAGGAGGATTGTATGAGCTTGGTTTCCGATACTTCCTAGTTGGTTGAAAGCTAGAAGGACTAGGTAGTGCAGTCAACCATGTGCTTGATAAGCTTGATGAAATCTCTGAAATGCTCGTTCTTGAGTCTGGTGTTACTGTATTCCTAGAATTGTGTAGAGTAAAAGTCAGATTTGTAATTTTGGTAGTTCTCAAAAAACATCCTGACGTTCACAATCGAGGTACAGGGTGACGTTGGTTCATGAAATACCCCGTTCATCATCATGCAATACACCATATGATAACTAAACAAATCCTCGTTTGAGCACAATGGAGTGAATACCGATAAGCGATACTCTATGCTACTCAAACATTCGATATCATAGCTTCACCTTCGAAACCCCTGCACAAGGTCAGCTGCATTCTTGACTAATTTGTGACGATGAAGTCCTGTCAATTCTATATAAATCGTCCTCTAGCACATACGCCAAATTAACTTCAACAGCTCATGTTCCCGCTTCACTCAGATAACCAACGCCATGAACCAAAGCTTTCTTAAACCTTCCTCTGAAGCCTCTCAAGATCACGCTTGCGCTTCACCTTCAAAAGAAACAAATCGGAGCAACCAAAGGCACAAAAAAGCCCGCAATCCTCCGGGTTTCTCATCTCGGACAGAAACTACCCCATCTCCAAGCAAAACTACTCCAAGCAAAACGACTCCAAGCAACACGCCTTCAACTCCAAATCGCAGAAGGAAACCGTTCTTTCCAGCACGCCAAGTATACATACCCATCTATGATCCAAACGACAACTGGACCGATAGTGAGGACGAATATGACCGCAACGGCCGACCACGAAGAGCACGAGTTACCGTGAAAGGCTATCAAGCTTATCTCGAGAAGCGAAAGAAAAGATATCATCAATATGACCTACCACGACCAACGCGTAAAGTTGAGAGATTATTTGAGAAGTACCAAGGCCAGATCGGGCCACCCGTGGATGTGTCGACAAAGGCATTCTGGGTACCGAAGAAGGAAGAACGAGGGGGTTTGATAGATGGAGGGCAGGGACAACAGAGTGGAAATATGGATTGGAGCTTGCTTAAAGGTGGACTTCTACTACCTGGCCATCCAGAGTTTCCTGAATACGGCGGTAGTAACGAAAGCGATTGAAGCAAGCAGGAGTGATTCAAGAGGTGACAGCCTCGGAGAGCAACTTCGCTGGCGGCTTCTCCAGGTGTATTAAGATATATAGTATATCGTTTCAGTCTCAGGAAGGCTCTCTCAAGAAACCGATAATGCTTACATAACGCCACAAGCCCAATAATTTGAGCATATATTCAGCCGCTTATTCTTTAAGACGAAATAGAGCCTTTTACCCCGCAAAATATTTCTTCACACATACAGCTTTTACCACGTTCTAAAATGCGCAAGTATTGACCAAGATTTCAATAGCTTTGAGAGAAAGACAGCAGGTTTGATTATGCCATCTGGAGCATCAGTCTTGGGGAGCGGAGAAATTTACAGGCATGTAGAAGACTTTCTCAAATCTTGATCGCGTGATGTCTTTTTCTTTTCTTGGGCCAGCAACAGAACATTAACAAAAAGGTTGATCTGGCGAAGTGAATTATCAATTCTTAGCATTCAGATCTTGGAAATGCATTTATTCATTTAACTTTCTGTCTAAAGGGAGTGAGATTATATGCGGGAGCAAAACTATTGGAGAGTGGCGCTGCTAAAATCATCTAAACTGGCTTATAAAGTATTGTTGGAGTAGGCAGATATGCCAAGCTTCTCTGCCAATTGTCGTGTTGAAAATACTATTTAAACCTCTCATGACTCCAAGAAGAAGCAAAACATAACTAAATAACACCAGGAGTCAACGAACCAACCCAAACCTACCTCTGGTGTGCCCTAGTTGCTTCTTCAAAAGCTTCTGCAGCCGCTTCTCTATCCGCACTTGCCTCGTCCCAGACCGCGCACAGAACTCTCAAATCATTTTCTTGAATGGCCGGACCCTCCTCACCCGCACGATATTGAGATCATTCTCAATTTCAGATGAGCAATTGTCGACAGCTTGCTGAAGTTGTACCTTGACATCATCAAGCAGTTCTTCAAGTACGGCGATAAACAAACGTGCCATGACCCTAAAAAGCTTTGGGTTGGCAGAAATTTGCCTCTTTAAACGTTCGATACAGCCTTGAGTCACTCCAGGTCCGGAGTCAATCTCATCATACATGGGTTTTATCCGCGCCATCACAGACGACGACGAGTGGCTTTTGAAGAGGTCATGAAATATAGTTCTATTGAAACATTATTTAGCTTTTGTGGCCTAATGTTGGTAATGAGAGCTTTAGACATACTGAAGATCTTCAAAATAGAGAGTAATGATGTTTTTAATCTCATATGCCAAAGTCTTAATGCCTTCGTGGAAAAGTGAGGATGAAATTATCTATACATTGCAGTTCTAATGTTGTTAACTATTGCTAGGTACGTGTTATCAGTGGAACAGCCAGAGTATCAGAGTGGCAGGAAATGAGTGTCGATTGCGGTAGAGTTCTAGTCTTGGCGCACCAGGCTTGATGACTGCTTCCCCAGCGACTCGCGCATTAAGCCACAGTCCAGTCTGATATCCCTTCCCTGATCTATTGCATTCCTGACGTATTGAGCCATAGCCTCAGGAGTATGTAGAATCAAAAGTGAAGCTACCTAAATCCGAACTGTTGGGTTGGGATAGTTTACTCGGGGAGAGAATTTTTGAGTAAGTTAAAATCGAAGGAAGTATAATCATAAATTGTGAACAAAGGAACAACTGAAAAGGAATGGAGAAGTAGATCATCTGTTTCAGAGCTCGAAACGAAGAAGGCTGTGTCCTTAAGGTTGCTTCTACAACGACCTCAACTCCTCCTATCCTACCTAGGTACCTACCTCTTCATTGGCCAATGATGAAATACTTCCAACATCTTCAACCAAGTAAGGGATTAATCCGACCGGGGTTATGAATACTGCATTTGAAATAGGCAGAGGCAGACTTCGGACTGCCCTGCCCTGCCCTGCCCTGCCCTGCCCTGCCCTGCCCTGCCCTACTATGCCGATAACTGTTGATGCATGTCCTGCCGTTCATAGGTCGCGCCTGCAGTTTCGCGCCGCGTCGGCAACCGTCGGCAACCCTTTCTCGCTTAGATGGAGGCTGGTGGAGGTATCTCGTTAACGCCGAATTTCACTCCAATGAATCAAACACACTATTCACAATGTAGTCCAATTACCAAATGACGTTCAATATTTTATGGTGCTATTTCTGCCACGTGGGAAAATCTATCTGTAGGGGTCACGTGTTTGATGCCCTCGCCCAAATCATAGACATCTACCATACCTAGGTGCAATTTAAACCTGGAAATACCTATTTGGAGCAATCATTTTGATAATGGCTTTTCTGATAATTATTCTAGGAATTTAGAAAGAAAAGAGAATTGTAAAGAGCCAGTTTAAATATCCACAACGAGGTGCGCTTTAAGAAAATATCCACTAGACACTCTAGCTGTGAATGGCCTCAATCTAAACTCGACCACTTGATCCAAAAAAAAAAACCTGCCGAGATCTAAGGGTCACTAAGATCTCCATAGCTCCAGCCTAAAGCTTCCGCGTATCACACTGTAAAAATATATTTCGGAATTATTTCAGCTTGCAATCATTATACCAACTCATCACTTTCTACATACAACACTTTTTCCACAAACACCAAACTTTCGCCATGGCCCCCAAACTTCTTCCTCTTGACAAGGAGGAGGAAGCACGCATCAGACGAGAAGAAAGAGCCAAGAACTCCGATATTGTGCGACAACGAGGTGATAAATCCCTTCAGATTAACCATTCCCCATCAATTACTCATAGATACAGCATTCGAGATTTACAAGAACGACACCCCACGATGCTCCTACGAAGAGTTCCGCGAACTGGAAATCAACAATCGCTTGATGGCAAATATCTATCTCAGTATAGCTTTGGATACTTGGAAGGCCAGATACAATAAATTCATCAATTTCCCATGCCGAAAGCGAGGTAGGAACTTCCCCAAGTTCTACTGTGATATATGGAGCTAATGATTTAAATAGCATTCGAGAACTACAAGAGGGATAATCCAGATACGAGATTCCAGGGCATGTCGGACCTGATGAATATCGATCATCCTCTTACAGATGTCTACTTCGACCAAGCTTTACGAGAGTTGGAAGCTGAGGAGCAGGAAAGAAAGGAGGATAGAAGAGAAGAATTGAGGCAGAAGAAGGGATTTTTTCGAAAGACTTGGTTTCGGTTGGTACATTGAGTAACGATAATTGTAATAAGAGGACATTTCTTCTATGGTGGCTCGGTCGCCGAGATTTCTTTTGTTCACGGAGTTACGGACTATACTGTAAGGGGGTTGAACTTACAATTTCGGTAGTAATTGGTAACCTTTGTCCTTATGAATACTTAAATGACTTCGCCAAAGTTACAGAGTGATCGAAAACCAGGCCAGATATTCCAGGACAATTAATTCAACCATCCGCAAATAAAATGACAGGGGAGTACGACCGCGGCATCTCTCCACCTTAAGCGAACCAGTTACAATATATATCACGAATTTTTGGAATTTGCTGTTTTATTCCCAGTTCGAAGGAATAATTACATATGGGCCCAAGAATAAAATTGTATGATTCACAGCTACTATTTTTATCCTACAGTATTCCAAAAAGACCCGTCTGGTGGGAGAAGGGGTTTTAGTCACGTGACCCGGTAGACTCCGAAGCCCCCGTCACGAAAATAAGCCGGCCGTGCATCGTCATCCTCACACCAAAAACCCAAGAGAATCACCCCATCCCAACTGTTCATCAGTCCACACCACAGCTGCACAGTGCACTCCCAGTTGTTCGGTCGAAGCCCATGCCACGTTTTGCTTACCTCTCCATTTAATATGGATTTTCATTGGTTGTTTGAGTAAGCTGTCGCACGATACCGAGTGGTTTCGTACGATGGAAGGATGTTGTGGCATCATGTTCTTCCTTCTGGATGAGAAATCAGGTGCAATTTTTTTTCTGAACGGGCTGAACGGTTGGTAATTTGACATAATGGATGGAGTATATATACTCTTTGCTTGTTTGTGTTACTCTGCTTCCTTTTTCTGTATCATAGACAATTACGTCTCTATTCCAACTCTCATCTCTACTACACTGTTACAATCACCACATCTCTCCTCTCTTCTCCAAAACAAAAACCTCAAATTCAAATATGAACGCCAGAACCATCATCCCACGCATGGCCCGCTTCACGGCTCCCATGGTCAAACCAACTCAAAGACGTTCCCTCTCTATCGTCCAACGCGCTCGTCAAACCATGAGATCGTTTGAGCCTCATCCATTCGAGAGATACCCTGTTACACAAGCAGGTGCAAAGGCGGATTGGGTCCGGGCATTTGGAAGATTAAGAGGCCCTGCTGCAGTGTACGTTGTACTTGGTCCCCACATTCTCAATCCAGACAGCTAATAGTGGTGTCCAGATACTTCCCAGGTTTCGCATTGGTCCTTGGCTGGCCTTTACTCGCAGAGAAGGTTGTTGATGGAAATGTTTGATCTCAGATCTGTCATGGCGGAATACTTTGGGTTTTCTCTTCTGGAAGTTGCATATTGGACCTCTTTGTTTCTTTTGTTGGGCGATGGGGCATTGGTATGGAGTTTTTGGGGATACACAAACAACATTACTGTACATTGTAGACTCTAATTAGAGCTCCATCAATAATTTCAAAAACAAATTCACAAAACACCCCAACACCCCAGATCACTCGTATTGCAAACTAATCCCAATCCTATACTGCACCCACCACCAAGCCAAAAACCCGATTATCACCATCCCCCCAAACCTCGCAACTTTCCTCAACACATTCAACAAACCCTTCCTCAAAACGCCATCAATCTTTGCCTTCATAACTTCCTTCTCATTAACACGCGGAAACACCACTTCCTCCCCTCTCTCATCCCTCGGTACATCCACACCCAAAAACGAACATATCGGCTGCCACCCCTCGCCAAGTTTATACTCCAGTAACCGCTCCTTCGGAGTAATCCTCCTCACCAGCTCATAATGTTCTCTATAACACTTCTTCATTTTCCCCTCCAATTCCTCCTTACTTAAAACAGAAGACGAAGAAGAAGAAGAAGGAATCCCCATCCACCCCTCGAACCACGCAAGATGACATGCAACGACCGGTCCAAGCCACGCCGTATCCAGCCATGCAATCCAGAACTCTACCCTACTACTCAGCGGCACACAAATATTGTGATAAAAACTGCTACACCACTCATCTATATCCCTCTCCACCAACACGACCTTACTCTCTGGATATAAGGTAATAAGTTCCTCCGCGAAGCAAATCGCCGGGACATCCGTCACTGCGAGATATCTTTCCGAACCAGGATGTGAGAGCAAGGTATCGAATTGCGCGCGTGTGGTATATGGTTTGAGATGTGGGTATTTCTCGGACTGGTATTTTGCGCGGAGGGCACGAGTCCAGGATTGTAAGAGGGAGCCGGGAGATTCGTAGAGTGTGTATGCATGTGTACTGGGATAGTCTAGGAGGTCTAGGGCGGCTTTCATTGCTATATGATATAATGAATAAGTCCATGTTCTGTTGTTTTGTTTTGTTTACTTTCTTGGAGGGGGATGGAGGGGTAAGTGATTTACATGCAGTTCCCGTTTTTGACATCCCTAGACTCCATACATAGCTTGGTTTCTGTGTGGTATTCATCGTAGATTCGGGTTTCTTGGAGGACATCTTAAAATGAGTTTCCGCGATTTCATATCAGCTGAAAGAGACGAGACGTCGGTGTTTTCTTCAGCTAGCTTTTGGGCTCGTAGCATAGCTATGGACATTCACAAAAGAAGGTACGAGGTCGATTATAGAACACCATTTCTTTATCCATCTGCGTTCCAACGACGCGTTCCAGCTGGGTATGCTGACTGCATTAGCGTGGTGCTATTCAGTAGAACTTGACCTATCGTGTAACTCCTTCCTCCTTTGTACGACTTCGCTTACGGCAGACACTTTGGGGAACAACTCCAGGGGCGTGAATGCATGAATGACAGGTGCATGAGCGAGGTGCAACAAGAATGAATAAATAAATCAGGTCACATTATCTGTCATTAAATAGTAGGTACGGATAAATACAGGATTATCTTGTGACTTGAAGATATATCTCGTAAGTGCTTAATTCATTTGGTGGACTAAGAAAATATGGACGCATCTCAACTACCTAGTCGCAAACCCGCCTATATTCTTAATTTCACAATTTTCCACGTGTTTTGCTAGACTAGCACGTGCCCTGCGTTACACAACTGAAAGGGCTAGCTCAGAATAGCAAGTTCTAGGTGGATACCATTAATGGGAATACCGGAATAACCTCTAAGATGAGTCTATCATTGGGTGTATACATCCTTAGAGAGCAAGATACAACAATCAGGTGGAAAGAGATCTAGATTCAAGATACATATACCAATATAAAACCAAGAAGCCCATCCTAAGTAATTCCCTAAGTAATTCCTAATCTATCTTGTCTACGCCAACCCAGTCTATATACACACAATCCCCTCTATCATATAAATTGCGACAAAGGGGATCGACCGACCCATATCTCGCGACCCAGAGGTTCCGAATTCTCTAAATGCATGACCCAAAACGCCCCAATTACCCATAATGCAACACGCAGGGAGAACTCAAAAACTAGAAAAAAGAGCGCAATTAGTATTTCCAAAAATAGAAAAACAGAAGGATCTATGGATCCCCCTTGTCACTATCCGAATCCGAAGAAAGATCCACCTGTTTCTTCCGACTTTCCTCTGCCATCTCTTTATAAGTGCTGTATGTAAGCAACAAGAACGCCCCGATAATTAGACACCCACCAAAGATAGCTGCCGCATTCAGTGCTTTTCCAGTAAATATCCAATCTGCGATTCCGACAAGGAAAATGGTGAGGAGTGCTGCGACACTACTTAGAACAGGACTTGTGAGACTGATGAGGACCAAGAAACTGCCTGAGAAAGTGGCATTTGCAAGGACAGAGATGACGAGTAGACGTGCCGCTTCTCCGTGTGGAAGCTCAAAGGTTTCCCAGCCGAGAATATGAAGGATGGGTAGTGGGATCCAGAGGACGAAGAGAGTGAAACATCCAATAAGAGATCCGAACGTATTTGCGAAAACCATACCACGACCTGGACTCGTTCCTTCAGGTGGACACGCAAGCTTTTTGTAGAGAACCTCATAAAACCCGTAAAGAACGCTCCCAACACCGATAATTAGATTTCCAGCAAGTCTATTCTTTGCTTCCTTCTTCTCTCCGGCACTGGCGTCTCCGGGCTCGCCAGAATCGCCATAGGCGATTATCATCACACCCACTATTGCAACTATAACAGCGAAGGATTTGTCCAATCGGAGTTTCTCCTTAAGCATAGGAACACTGAAAGCGTACGCAAAAAATGCCGAGCAGTTATATATAGCTGTAAGATCTGAAGCGGACGTCATGTCAACTGCGATATACCACGAACCTCCGGCAACTGTAAGAGCGGTTGTAACTAACGCGGTCATTCGTAACATATATGGTATCGGTGAGTGCTGGTTTCGATGGACTGTCAATTCCTGTGTTTCTACCATCTGCGCCGTCGTTCGAACAAGATAAACGTGTCTCCGCCAGAATGTTTTCCATGGCATTTTCCATTTCTGTAATCGAAGTATTAAAAGTTGAAAGGGCCACAACAATGACCATGACCCATGGGTGAAGTACCTAGCTGTGTTAGACCAGAGTAATCCCAAAAGTAAGCAGAAAATACATACAGCATGCAATATGCCTTATTCCATCCCAAGTCCGACTGAATATAAACGGCAGTCTCGGTTTGAACAACAAAACTGACCAAACTTAACCCCAAAAAGAACGCTGCGTATGTGTATTTTTTCCTCGTTGCCAGCTTCGCCTGCGTATCTGGACTTCGGCTGCGCATGGTCGACCTTCTCGATAAAAACGGCGGCCTTACAGAGGGATCTGGCGAAAAATATCCCACTCTCCCTCTCTCGACATCTTCTTCGTCGTCTCTATGCAACAGCGGTTGATGCGATCGCCCATCCGTGGGTCGATGCAAAGGCGGTCGTCGATCATCCATATCTTCGAAATCGTCGCCAAAATCACTAAACTCGTCTTCTTCTAGCGGCGGTCGCTTGGCCAAGAATCCCTTTCCACCGTTTTTCTTTTGCAATGGCTTCGACGAGGCGAGAGTGGGGTCAACAGATGGGATCCTCGAGGTGTTTCTTGAGACGGGTCTCGAGGTTGATAAATCGATGGTGGATGCAATGGTCACTTGTCGTGTTGTTGCATCGGGGGTATTGAAACTCGGGTGACCTCTAGAAGACATACACACGGTGTATGGGAATGGAGGGAGACCTGGGTTCGGACGAGTGATTTAGAGTGCTGGACGCGGCGATCGATATAGTATCCAGAAGGCAGAAGGTTTGTTTCTGACGTTGAATTCAGTTTCGACCACAGTTGCAGACCGGGACCGTGGCGCAAGCACGCTTGCGGGTTGGAGGTTGGCGACACCGGGACTGGCAGCAGTCCCGTCAGTCAGTACTGGATCGCAGGGGCCATATCTTGGCATGCCGATTTCCTGGTCAAGGTTCAGCCCCCCGGAACTTTCTCCACAGATGAACATCACCTCACATCAGCGGGCACCTCGTCAACAGGTACGTCACTACTGTATACATAAATAAATAATTGTACAGCTCACACTCGGTGAGCGATTCACATATTGTCATTCGGTTATGCAACGCAAAGGAGGGTTCGAGATATAATTATCCTACCGTACACAATCGGCCTGTTGGGGAGGCATCATGCGGGCGTCCCATCATGTACCACCTGGTAGCGTAGCTTACTGGTAGCGCACATCATGTGAGTAAAGGCAAAAGGACCCGTACTCCGTACAGGATGAAAATACTTTGACGTGCATTTGCCACCGAGTAAGGAATTTCTAAAATCCCACAGTTATTGTATCTTTTATGAGTAATAATGCAGGTGGAAGGGTTAGCGGTTTGTGCTAGGTCAACCGCAAAAATTAGACGATGTTTTATTATAACTGAGGACACTCAGTATGTCTCGCTAAAGCAGGAATCGGCCAGTGTGAAAGGGGTTACAATAGGTGCCGAGTACTTGCTTTGGTCTGTGTAGCCCCTGCGTTTGAAGGAATAAAGGAAAGAGGTCAAGGAACAGTCCTATTATGAATATTGAACAGAGAGATTGGTTACAAATTCTGAATTGTTTTACTTCTAAACAGTACTTACGACAGCTATACTTAGCTAATAACACAACTAATCCTTCTGGATTGCACCACTTGCCAAGCTTTTTATACTAATGGTCCGCTTCCACCACAGACTTTCATTGTATAAGTGAAAACCCCCTAGCCTGCCCTTCAAAGGTACCTAACTACAGAGCTGCATGTTTGTAGCAAAACCAGCAAGCCTAACATCAACAAAAGAGGATAAGAAGAAGGAAGGGTGCCTGCCTGCAAGACTCGCATGATACTCTAGCATATTCTGCGATAACAAAGACTGACAGAAGAACTGAAATTGTTCATAACACAAGATAGTTTATTTTGCTCCCAGGTATTTGCAAACTTATTCACAATCATCCCTCACATATCCAGCTCCTAAAGATGAGCCAAGTTGTTTGCACGCTGCTTCTCCGCATTCTTGTTCATGAAGCTAAGAGAGCCGCTTTCACAGCATGGATAATACCATGGGCAAAACAAACGGTTCAAGATTGGATGACTCTGATACTCCTCGTTCGTGACTTCGCTGGCTATCCTCCTATAAATGAATAAATTGAACTATTTTTGGCCTAGTATGCCATGATCCCAAACTCCACGCTAAACAAGCAATAACACATTCTCCAATTTCATAGATAGTCCTTCTTTCGGCTCGTCCTGGTGTATTGATTCAAACGCCATTCCACATCCCCATCCTTATTCTCCAATGTGCCCCCTCGGATCTCGAAACACCTCATTGTCATCCGGGGTCCAACCTCTGCCAATTCCACGCTCTGGTATCCGGTCTTCACGAAAACGTGATGCCTTACTTCGATACTGTCTTCGATATTCTTAAACGTTACCACTCTACTCCCAAGCTTGGTCTTGTTTGTGATGGCGTCTCTTGGTGGGAAAATGTGCTTTAAGATTTTGACCATACGCTGTCCCAGTCGAGATGTGAACCCTTCGAATATGAGATGTGGATAACTCTCGCTGACAGTGCCTCTGGAACTGTTTGGGATATCATGACGGAGCACAACGTTGTGAAGGGAAAACGATACTGTCGGACCATGGGGAAAATGTGACAATGTCAGAGCTGTGGGGGTACCACGATGCTCATGGAGTAGCACTATGTCCGACAATCCTGAAGCCTGGGCGGATTGTACCAGATTTGGTAGAATCAAATTTCCTCGGTTCAATCGAATAGATGTAGGAAGCAATAATCGAATTTCTTTCGCAAACGATGACAATCGGGTAGAGGGATCTCTTGATGTTGTTACCAGTACCCGAGGGTCGACTATTCCTGATAATTGTGCATATTCATCGTCTAGGTCAAGGTCTTCGTTCACGGTACTGTCTGGTCTCGCTTCGTCGTACTTGTAATCCTCGCGCAGTGTCTTGTCATTCGCAATGGCAGGGTCCAAAGGTTTGCCCGAAGCTAATGACGAACGAAGCTTTGCTCTTTTCTCTGATATCTCGGCGTCTCGAAGGGTCAATGCCCGTCTGTAGAGGTAATCGCGTCTTTGGCGGGCTTGTTTGCGCTACAAAAAATCCAAATTAGCTAGGTATCACATATGGCGGGGGAGAAGGGAAAATATTTGCTTGTCGCAAACCGAATACTGCAACAGTAGCACTTGATTTGCAGTACTAGAAACATTGCGCAGACAGATTGGGAGTATGAGGACATAACTTACAATCATGTTTGCGACCCAAGGTGTTGAGGGTTGAGTTTGATGTTTTGTGGAAGAGAGAATTCAAAGCTGGGAAGATGCAAATACAGATGCTACCAATAATTTTCCTGGACCGGAATTTTAGTCGGCCCGCGCTGAACCTCAGCCTTGGTCGCGGCTCTGCACATCCCACCACCTCAAGCCTAGACTACGAATATTCACCCCAGTCTAATCGCTCTGCATAGTTTTTCTCTCGTCATTTTTGACGTATCTATTTTCTGAGCTACTCCCCGTCCTGAGCTTGCGTGGAAAAATAAAACAAACCAAAAGACCCGAGGATGACTTGAGAAGGCCCAGCGCGTTTTTTGACAAATTCCATCCCTCCCGCTTTCGCGCCACACAAGGCCCAAATATTGGAAACAGCGCACGAGGTCAAGTAAGTACTGTCCTACGAATGTCACTGTCTGCGGGATCGAAGGCCTTTCTCATTCAGTCGCAACATCCTCAAACTTTTCCTTGAAAGCGTGCCCCTCACCCTCGCACAGCGCAGCACAGCACCCCAGTCTGCGAAGGCTGTGACTGTCTCGCCTTTCCTCTCTTTCTTTTTTACTGATTGTTTTCCTACCTTTCGCAGAACTCCAGAACCGCTTCCACCATGGAGGGCGCATTCACACACCTTGGGAACCATCTCATCTCCGACTCGGCCGCTGCGATCAATGCCGGAGCAGACGATCTTTCCAATATCGACCCGGACGAGAGCCTTCTCTATGGCCAGTATGGTGGACGTGGAGGCCTTGGAGGCCTTGGGCCCAGCAGAAGAAGAAACGATGACGATGACAATGAGACAGAGGTGTTCGACGACGATGATGCAGAGAGCTTGGCTAGCATGCCAGTAGAGGGCATGAAGACATTGGGACTCAGAGGGGTTGAAGATGAGAAGGAGCTCCCCGCTCATGCTTGCGCGTAAGTGCACATATTGAGGAAAGTATTGTTTGGACTTGGATTAACTGTGGCGAAGATACTGTGGCATCCACTCCCCAAGTTGTGTAGTCAAATGTTTGGGATGTACAAAGTGGTTTTGTAGCGCGAGAGGAAATGCGACATCTTCCCATATCGTCAACCATCTCGTCCGTGCAAGACACAAGGAGGTTCAGCTTCATCCACTTTCAACCCTTGGAGATACGGTCTTAGAATGCTACAACTGTGGTACCAAGAACGTATTCTTGTTAGGCTTCATTCCAGCCAAATCGGATACAGTTGTAGTCCTGCTGTGTCGTCAACCATGCGCCTCAACGCCTTCCTCGAAGGACATGAGCTGGGATATCTCCAGATGGCAGCCACTTATCGAGGACCGTTCGTTTTTGCCTTGGTTGGTCTCCGTTCCCACAGACGCTGAACAACTTCGTGCCCGGCACCTCACTCCACCCATGATCGCCAAATTGGAAGAGATGTGGAAGGACAATGCTAGTGCTACGATTGCCGATCTCGAAAAGGCCGCAGGAATTGATGACGATCCAGCACCTGTACTTTTGAAGTATGACGATGCTTACCAGTACCAAAATGTTTTTGGACCATTGGTCAAAATCGAGGCTGATTACGATCGCAAGCTCAAGGAGGCTCAATCAGAAGACGGTCTAGTTATTCGATGGGATTTTGGTTTGAACAACAAGCACTTAGCTAGCTTTGTCCTTCCAAAAATCGAGCTTGGTGATGTCAAGCTAGCCGTGGGTGACGAAATGCGATTAAAGTACAAAGGAGAGTTGCGACCCGTTTGGGAGGGTGTTGGATACGTTATCAAGATCCCCAACAACCAGTCGGATGAAGTCACAATCGAATTACGAAAGGTTGGAAACGACAAGTCTGTCCCAACAGATTGCACTCATAACTTTTCTGCTGATTACGTCTGGAAAGCCACCTCCTACGATCGTATGCAGTTCGCTATGAAAACCTTTGCTGTTGATGAAATGAGTGTATCAGGTTACATTTTCCATAAACTTCTCGGTCACGAGGTTGCGGCTGCGCCCATGAAAATTCAAATGCCTAAGAAATTTAGCGTCCCTGGACTTCCGGAGCTGAACAGCAGTCAAATTAACGCAGTCAAGAGTGTTTTGCAGAAACCACTTAGTCTTATTCAAGGTCCTCCAGGAACTGGAAAGACCGTCACATCAGCAACCATCATTTACCATCTCGCTAAAGTCAATGGTGGTCAAGTACTGGTCTGTGCGCCTTCCAACGTTGCGGTTGACCAGCTTTGTGAGCGTATTCATCGCACTGGTTTGAAGGTTGTCCGTCTCACTGCCAAATCCCGCGAGGACGTTGAGTCTACCGTTGGATTTCTGTCTCTCCATGAGCAAGTTCGTATGAACGACAGCAACCTCGAACTTACAAAGCTTGCACAGCTTAAGAGCGAGCTTGGCGAGTTGTCCAGCCAGGATGAGAAGAAATTCAAGACCTTGACACGAGCTGCTGAGCGCGAAATTCTCAACAATGCCGATGTCATCTGCTGTACTTGCGTTGGCGCCGGTGATCCAAGACTAGCCAAGATGAAATTCCGAACAGTGCTTATTGACGAGTCGACCCAATCTGCTGAACCCGAATGCATGATTCCATTAGTTCTAGGATGCAAACAAGTCGTATTGGTAGGTGACCATCAGCAACTTGGTCCAGTCATCATGAATAAGAAAGCTGCCAAAGCGGGTCTCAATCAATCTTTGTTCGAGCGACTCGTTACACTTGGTCTTGCACCAATTCGATTGAATGTTCAGTATCGTATGCATCCTTGCCTGTCCCGATTTCCGTCCAACATGTTCTACGAAGGCTCCCTTCAGAACGGTGTTACCATGCAACAAAGACTTAGACGCGATGTGGACTTCCCTTGGCCTGTTGGAGATACACCTATGATGTTCTGGTCCAACCTTGGCAACGAAGAAATCTCTGCTTCTGGAACTTCCTATCTCAACCGAACTGAAGCTTCCAATGTGGAGAAGATTGTCACCCGATTCTTCAAGGCTGGTGTCCAGCCACAAGATATTGGTGTAATCACGCCATACGAGGGCCAACGAAGCTTTGTCGTCAGCTCCATGCAAAACACGGGTACTTTCAAGAAGGAAAATTACAAGGAGATCGAAGTCGCTTCTGTCGATGCTTTCCAAGGTCGTGAGAAGGATTTTATTGTTCTATCTTGTGTTCGTTCCAACGACCACCAAGGAATTGGTTTCTTGAGTGACCCTCGACGTTTGAACGTAGCCTTGACTCGTGCCAAATACGGTCTTGTTATTCTTGGTAATCCCAAGGTTCTGTCAAAGCACCCTCTCTGGCATTATCTACTTCAACACTTCAAGGACCGCGATTGTTTGGTTGAAGGTCCTCTCTCCAACCTCCAGACATCTCTCCTTCAATTTAGTCGACCTAAGACCACATATCGTGGACCGCAACGATACCAAATGGCTCACCCTTCATTCAACAACGGTCGATCCGGTACTAATGGCAAGGGACCTCAGGAGTATGATGCGGGTTCTATGATGAGCTATATCCCTGACGATGTTTCTTCCGTTCACTCTTCTGCCCTTGGTGGTGTTGGAGTCGGCACAGCGTATCCTCAAATGTTCAACAACTTCACCACTGATACATGGCCTGGCCTTGACCCTCTTCGTGGTCGTCCAAATGGTCAGAAGGCTAGAGGTCGTGGTCCTGAAAGCATTGCTGGGGAATCCGTTGCCGCTAGCGAGATTACCGATGCTACAAGCAGTGTCATGGGAGGCAAAGGAATTGGACAAGGTGGCGTAAGCCTCGGTTCAGGTTTGGATATGGGCCAGAAGCAAACAAGTTTGAGTCAATCTGATCGTCTCAAACGATATGTTGAGTCAGGCGGACGCATCGCAGACTACAAGACTGGAGATGCTGGCAGTGTTTTCGGTACCAGTTCACTGCTTAGCGGAAGACGTTTGGATGACGACGAGAAGAGCGTTTCAACTGCATTTGCCAGCCAGATTGGCGGAGGATACGACTGATCAATGACCTGGGAGTCCTGAAGCATAACTGGACAAATTATCTGATAAACTTCAAACGGATTTTTAACCGAGGAACGTAAGACACGACACTCAGCTGTCCATCATTTGGCATCTGGCATCTTCCCGGATACGTCCTGAAGTCAGCGAATTAATGGCCCGAATTATTTGGTTAGTCCAAAGGCTAGATCATCAATCACACAGCCAATCCTGCCCACTACTGGCGGCTACGATATTGAAGCATTGAAACGGTCCAATCTACTAATACCCAGGGGATGGAGATGGGGGAAACAAGGACAGACACGCACAGATTGTTTTTTGTGGAGGGAATGATTGGTTGAATTTTTGATGTGAGAAAAAAAGGGAATTTGATATTTGAGAGGAATGTTTAAGAAAATTGGTACACAGGAAACGAGTATTATGTGGATTCATGAGATTTACCATGTTCGTCACTGGCTTGTCTACTTTGGCGCGAGATACATCGTGATGAGTAGGTGTCGCATGTTAAATTGTACACGCCCGTCTAGATAGTCTAATTTAAGAAACCTTTGTACCTACCACTGTTATGCTCTTAAATTGCTTAGTTGTTTAAGCACTTGACCGATAGAGAAAATGGGGCTTTCAATTCTTTTGCGTTGCTTCATCTTGTCAAATTCAATTCCACTGAGGCTGTGGCGGATTGTTTTTAATGAGTGTATTTACGCACGAGATTTCGTGGGGGTCCCTCCATGGATGTTATGGAAATGTCACGTGGTCGCCCTCCTTATTTACCCCTTTATTTTCAACATTTTCCTGTAAACTGTCTTGCTTTGGAATAATTTCAGATGAGGATGTATTATAAATCTTGAAAATAATGCCAACACTTGGAGATATCAATATTGTATTGGTGGGTGACATTTGCAGTCAGCTTGTTGATAAGAAAGATCACTTGGGATGTGGGTAAATTGGTTATTTCTGCGAATTGGTGTTAAGTGACCTTATTCGCTTCAAGATCGCACCACGAGAGTTTAACCGAGAAGCCAGGTCTAGTAAATTGGGATTGGCTCGTGGCCTACTGATGAGATCAATTGTGGTTTTTGCAAAACTAATCCATTCAATGGACGAGTACGTGTTAACAAAGTTTTCCTCGATATACATCGGCAGATAACTCAGGACAGCAATCTCGTCTGGGTGTCATCCACGTTGGCGGAGCTTCTATTTGCCCTGCAAAAATAGCTTGGAGGCATATCAGTATGGGGTCACCAAACTCATCCAGGAAACTCTGGATTGCTCTTCATTCCTAATCTGGAAATCTCTCTCAGCGGAAAGTAATGCAGGATTTCGGAGAATACTAAGAGACGACTCTCTATGTGAGTGGGAACTTCAAAAGTCCAGCTATTCACCTACTTTCCTAAAAGGGCTTGATACGTGCTACTTGAGTTCATAAGCGATTCACTTAGGTGCAACGACCAGAGACTTATAGGAGGCCATCAGCCTTTCAGTTGAAGGATTGGCAACAGCTGAATCCCGAACTTTACCGTTGGAATTCCAAAGTACGGACGAGGTAGCATATGTTCCCAGTGGCCAATGAGATTATTGATATCAAGGTCTCCTAGCTAGTACCTTATATCCCCGAATATATTCCTGATTCCACTCACTTTGCGGGCTATTTCATTTTACTGGTATCGAGGAATGTAGACTGAATTTTATATCGTTATGTCTCCATTGTTGACTCTGAGATCTACGAAGATTATGGGCTCTTGGATATTATATTGCGATTTCTGTGTGAGGTTCCAGGGTTCATCTAGTTAGGAGTAGGTTGGACGAGCTACTTTCTTCTCTGCAGCGTAGATATTGTCATACGTTTCGAGTACATAGGACGGAGAATACCTTGTGAGGATCTTGAATTCGGCTTTCGCTCGATTAGGACAATGCTCCGAGAATTAAGAAATACCCCACCATTGGTGACCCAACGCCATCCTCAACATAATTCTTGTGCGGTGTCTTATTTTGAACGACCTACTCGAGATATTGTATCTGTAAGACCATACAGACCCTGCCTGGAGTCAGATGTTGAGATTTGTACCGAGGTTGATGTGAAATCTCCCACTGTTGCACTCGCACAGAATGGTTCGATTTCACCTTTCACGCCATGCTCCGAGAATATATCTCATCCTTTGAAAGTCCAATTTGAACTAACATTTGCTTGATCCTTACTATTCAGATTCAAGAAAACTTAACAAGATGGCTCCACCAAGCGTAGATGATGCTACAGCCTCTTCTGGACATAATGAAGCAGTCGCTATGTCATCAGAAGCCGAAGTCAAGAAGACTGAAATGCTAGCAGGTATTAATGGTCCTAGATTCCAAGATCCATATGAAGAGCGAAAATACCAGAAAGGAAGACTGGTGTTGGCATTCCGTATCTTTGCAAAGTTTGGGTTTGATGAAGGTGTCGCTGGCCATATCACGTTGAGGGTAATAATTCCTTTCCATCACACTTGATGTGAATGCTAAGTGATAAACAGGATCCAGTAGAGCCAACTTCTTTCTGGGTAAATCCATTCGGAGTTGCCTGGACTTTACTCCAAGCATCAGATCTCATCCGTGTAGATGCCAATGGAAAGGTTGTAGATGGTGGTCCAGTACGGCTATTAAATACCTCAGGTATATCATTCCCTCTCCAACAAAACGGATTCCTAACTAACAACTCTCTTCAGCGTATATGATCCACCATGCAATCCATACGGCACGACCAGAAGTAAACTGTGTAGCCCACTCCCACTCCATCTACGGTCGCGCATTCTGCACCCTCGGTCGACCACTCGATCTCATAACCCAAGATTCCTGCGCTTTCCACGACGATATCGCTCTCTATTCCAGTTTCGGAGGTATAGTCATGGCAGCCGAAGAAGGGAAGTCCATCGCTGCTGCACTTGGACAAAACAAAGCGGCTTTACTCCAGAACCATGGTCTTTTGACATGTGCAAAGACTATTGAAGCGGCGGTATTTTGGTTCATGAGTCTGGAAAAGTGCTGTCATGTGCAATTGATGGCTGATTCGGCGGCCGGTGGAAGAGGAGGGGAGACGGTAAAGATTGGGATGGAGGAGGCGGCTTATACTTATAAAACTGTGGGGACGGAATTAGCGGGGTGGTTTAGTGCTAAGCCTACTTTTGATGTAATGGCTTATGAGTCTGGGATGGAGTATTTGTTGTGATTGGTCTTTGTTTCGCTAATGTTTCTCTCGGCTGTACTGGGATTATTAGCGAACGACCCAGTTACGAAACTCAACGAGATATCAAATATAGACTTGATTCTGGCCATTTAAGTCCGCTTTGTTGATGCCTCTTAACTCTACTAAAGGCATTCGAGAACTGAATCATGAGTACTATATTTAAGGTATTGTGTCGCTAACGTTCGGCTATTGCTTGTCAAGCCGCTGGATTACTCGCTGTCACCTCTCCTCCACATACACGTTCCCTCTCCCGACTTCCTATTCGGGTTCCACCTTTGAACACTCCTTGTCAATTATACCATTGACTCTTCTATCAAATCAATTCTTCACCAACTTTCTCCCTCCTCCGAATCCGACTCGAAACTCAATAACTTAAGCATAAAACGCTCACTTAACCTACAAAGCAACACGTTATAACAAATAACAAACGATGGCTGTTTCGTTTCGATGAAAAGAATAATTGCTGATATACTAAAAAAGAGATTCATGTCCACCTCTCTCCTCAAACACCCCGTGACTTCGTACTCGCATTGAGCGGATGTCAGGTACACCCCCGAAATACATAGGAGGCCGAAAAAGAAACTGCTGATTAATCCTGCTCATGGCATTGGAGAAGAGATGGGATGAAGGATAACCGGGTAATAAAGGACCGGAGATCAACGGTGGAAGGAATTTGGTGGTGGAGGTTAGATACGCGTGTTCTCACAGCGTCTGGCGTGATTTAAGATTCGAGGGGATATCAAGGTAAAGTGAGTGAGAGAAGAACCGAGAAGTGTATCTTGATAATCAACTTAATACTAATAAATTGAATACGCTGGCTGCAGATACGAGATTCTGAATAATAATCAGGCTACTTGGCATCCTTGTTTCACAGTGAACAGCTCTTCATTTACAGTAAGTGGGTATCATTACGCACTTTTCCAGGAGAAACAATGAGAACTAAGAAGCGTTTGTTGGTAACTATTCGTCACCAGCGAATGCTACCGGGTCGGAATATAAATGAATACCGACATTCCGGGGTACGCAATAGGCTTGTTTTATTTTTAGGTCTGGGCCGTACGGGATAGGGAGGGGAAGACTGACGTAGGCGGCGATGTGGAGGGTAGGATACGACGAAAGTACCGGTAGGGCATGGTCAATTGGTGGCAAAAGCGTTTTCTTGACTGGGTAACTGCCGGGCGGGGTTAAAGTAAGACCATATTCCAACGACGACAAAGACACAAAGTCACGATTTGTATAGTTAGTATGTTAGTTTCAGGAAATTATTGATACCCAACAAAAATTTGATAGATGATTTCAAGACTTTTGTGAGGCGTAATCATGCAGGAATATGGGGCTGCAGATAGGGCAAACAGAGCTTATGCTTGTGCTTGGCTATCTCTAGTTAGAAGGTAGTCTACGGGAATGGAGACTGGGTTGGGTTCTGCCGTGCTTGGTAAGTTATCACTGCATAATTTGCATAACTCTAGCAACGTCAACTCTCAAGTTCCACATCCGAGATGCCTTCTGATATCAGGTGGGTTACTCGAGTAAGTGATTCAAGTATAGTGGGTTTTGTGTTTGGAGTTTCTCCGCGCATTAAATCCAAACGAGAAGAATTGTGATGTAAAACACGATAAAAAATGTATAAATTCTAGAAAATAGTGACCTAGATATAATAAAGTGATATAAAGCTGCCCATTGAACCCAAATAACTCTCCTTAACCATACGCCATAAAGCCGCCCACAAATAAATTCCAACAAAAAAAGATCGAAGGATATATACCATAGGCAACCAGCACCGTGGAAAATCCCGAAAGAAAGATTCCATCAGCCCATGATGTTTTGCTGTTCCAAATTTTGCGGTGTCGTAATCCGTTCCTCGGGAGGATTCCACCCTATCTCAGAAATGGGCCATTCAATCCACGACCTATGTTCAACATCCAACCAATTCCAAATATTATTCATAATCAACCCACTCCATCCTTCCATCCACCAGAACTTTTCCATTTTCCAAAACAACACACAAGCATATGCAAAGATAGCGAGCGCTTCCTGAGTTCCCTCTTGTAGAGCAACTAAATACGGATCCGAGCATCGGAATAACCAAATAAAAATATCACCCAACTCGTGGGAGTGTGAGGGGCATGAATACACGAAAGAAAATGAGTTTTGGAGCTCAGTCATGTTTTCGAGGTACATCTGAGCAGATTCCGGCGGTAGAGGAGCAGAGAGAATAGAGGAACGAAGGCTGGCAAGATGGTCCATCGTTGAGTTCTCAATGCAGGATTGGCGCTGACGCTGACGGCGGACGCGAGAATGGAAAAATGCTGCCAGAGGACCCGTACTCATTGTTTCGGAGAAGCGCTCTATAATAAGAACAACGCCTTTAAATAGGACGAACCATTTGGCGATTCCCTGCTCGCCTACGACAAGGAAGTCTTCTGGTTTTCGGGGGCGGCCGAGAGTGTGGATACAGGTTAAAATGGAGAAGATGTGTAGGTGCATGCAGTTTTCGTTTGAGACGTTAGGAAGTACATCGGTCGCCCCTGAGAGGGCTATGTCGTGATGTTGTAAAGAGTTCGAGACGTAAAAATCTCGACGTTCAGGGTGAAGATAGGCGAGGTGTAGGGCTGCAACAGCGAGGATGCCACGCATTAGAAATGGAAACTCGAAAGCCATTTGAGGGATTTTGGTACGCCATAGAGTCCTGAGAACTGGATCGGAGGTCATCGAAAGACTCGTTGATAAAGACCAGTGATGTAGAAGCTCTAGATCGTTCATGTTTAGGTCGGGTAATACTCCATTATTTGCCATAGCAAAGCTTGAGCCGAAAGGATTAGTTGGGCTGGACCAAATCCCATTCCTTCCAATAAATCCGGCAACATGATGACCTGGCGGCGTGCCCACGTTTGAAGAGCCGGCTGGCGATGCAGCTGGTGGAAGGAAATCACATGAAACAGAATGCTTAATGGGAATTAATAATCTTCTAAAATGGTTCTCGACAGAAAGAGACTAACCTTAATACAGTTCCAGCAAGAGGGTCGTCCTTCGTCACACTACACAATAAAAATGAATTAGCCACAGTCATCTGTATGAACTACTAACACTTTAAAATGAACATTGGAGTTGTAAGTATCCGGGAAGGAGATAGACAAAGTGAAAGATTTATTGAATTTTGAAAATAAGCGAATAAACAAGTTAGGAGAGTTCTAGCACCGACCTTTATTTTCCTATTTCTTTTGTTAGCAAATGGCCCGCAATTCTACACTTTCAATAAACTCACCTTCTCTTGCACGTCCGACAGCCAGTTCTGGTTTTCCGGTGAGACCTCCTCGCAGTATGTAGTACTTTGTCTGGAGCCTCCATCTTGGTTTGTTGGTGTTTTCGGAGGGCAAACTCTTAGAGTTATATGAGAAGCTCTCGCCCGTCGTACTTCGTATGAGTTATGTAGAATACGACACGTATCGGAGGAGGTCAAAATAGAGCCTCCTCAAGCTAAGTGGAATCGGCCTTGGCACCTGCCGGCATAGAGGGGTCCACGCGTCATCCTTGAAGATTTGCGCTAGAGATTCATGAGGCAGGGGGTTCGGCCCTATAGAATTCTCATAACTTGTATCACTCTTTCGTCCGAATAGGCAACTTCTTTAGATTGCTGCCGTTGAAAGCGTTGGAAGCGGGGGACGAAGGGGGAGGAACCTCCGTAATCTCGTGGCTCAGCGCAGCGTCACCTCTGCGGACACGGTTATTTTGGAAGAGGGAAACTAAGCGAGAGTATCCGAGAAGCTTGACCTTTATACGAAATTCTATGCGAGAAGCTTGACTTGAAATACTTGTACTTCGAAGTACTCAAGTACGTCTTCTAGAAGCTTATGGATCGGTATTGTATTTTAGGAACCAAATAAACTCTGCTCCACTGGTAAGGGAGCTAGCCCTATGCTCTCCGCCATAGGGCTTAGTCGCTGGGTCTCATTTGTTGTCGTCGTCTCTGTGTTTCGAAGGATATCAACCTGCGGTGGGTACGGGAGTACACAAAGTTATTGGTGTTGTACAGAGTCAAAGCAAGTGGATTGCACTTGAACATAAAATCTACCTGCTCCATACGGACATATTGGTAAGGGAACTCCCGGCTCCCACGACCTTGGCCAGACAACAACAAGCCTAGGGCTATGTCCTAATTACTTTGGGCTTTACTTTGAAGTAATGTCAATCCTACGTCAAGAAAGAGTTTCTACTACGGAGGAAAAGACTCAAAAGAGAGGTTCATGATGTCTGTACCGGTAGTGGGCAACGGGAGAGTCCACCAGAGTCCAGACCTTTAGGGCTCATCACGTGCCGTGTTCAGGGAGTTAGGAACTCGAGTAGGTACGGAGTACTCGAGTACCTAGGTACTTCATAGTAAGTACTAGGTAGAGCTCCGTACGGGAGCGTCTGGTGCCGTGGACCTGACTGGAATTTGTGCTGGCACGCTGGGTAGTCCCTCTTCGTCCTCTTCGTCAATTAGGTAGGCGAACGATGAGTAGGGAAGAGGGATGAGAGGGACGAACTTACCAGAAACATATCAATTACGGAGTTTGAGAAATGTTTTGAACAGACCTCAGATGGGTACAGGCGCTGAGTGCACTCGGGACTCCGCGGACCTTGGTGTAATTGTACTGTATTATACTGTATTATACTATGTACCTACTGACCTAAATCTACTGTACCGATGAGCCCCGTCGGCTGGGTCGGCGTGGCCCCACCTGCGAGTCTGCGACCTCGGGATGACATGACTTGACATGGCCGATATTGCAACAAAGTGTCCACCAGTCCACCAGTTCTTACTCCAAGCCCAAGCATCCTACTCCTAACTCTACTCCTAACACTGATTGACGCCGTTTCCAAACTCAATCGATCGCATGCTGTCGTCTCTTCCATAACGACTCTATTCTGCGTATACCCCCCCCTCCCCTCAGCCAATATGCCCGGCCTCGACTCCTCCGCCCCGTCGCATCCAGCACACCCCTCATCATGGAACCCCCACCACCACCTCGAATCCGACGAAGTACCAGAACTCCCCCCTTTCTACTCTCCGCGTCCAATTCCTGTGTCGCGCGCAATCTCTGAACTCGATTTAGCCTCTATGAGCATTTCCCATCCAGCGACTCGTTCGAACGACACTCCCGCTACGCCCACTGAATCGCCCTCGGATTCTGAACAGGAATCCGTTCTCCCGGGTCTTGTATCACCCGCCTTCACTCCGCCCTCAACACCAGGAATACAAACACCTTCGCATCCTTCAGCCGCGCAACATGTACCAAAGCCAATTCCAGTCGATAGTAGTGTGCCAAGCGGAGGGTGCGGACAGAAGAAGCCAAAGCTCCTCAAGAAATTGCCAGAAGTGAATTGTGTGGTAAGGGCGAGGATACCAACCACAATCGGAGGGACAGAGATGTTCCTCCATTTGTACCAAAATAACGAGGATAATAAAGAGCATTTAGCAATTGTCTTTGGGAATGAGATCCGGAGTCAGAGTTTAGACAGGCCGAGGGAGGGGGAAACGGAGATGGACCGGTTGATTCGAGGCGCATACACAGGGAGACTTTTTCCTGGTCGGACGACTTCACGAATGCCCGAAAATTTGAATGCGAATGAAAAAGAAAAGGGCGCAGCAGCATCTATTCCTCCGCAGGGGGAGAAAACGCCAGAACCTGCGATGGTGAGGATACATTCCGAGTGTTACACAGGCGAAACGGTCTGGTCGGCACGATGCGATTGCGGGGAACAGCTCGATGAAGCCGCGAGATTGATGTCACTTCCGGGCTCTGGTGGAGGAATCATAATATACCTCCGACAAGAAGGTCGTGGCATCGGCTTGGGCGAGAAATTGAAGGCATATAATTTGCAGGATTTGGGATCAGATACTGTAGAGGCAAACCTACTCCTCAGGCATCCCGCCGATGCCCGGAGTTATGGTCTTGCGACAGCTATGTTGGAAGACCTGGGACAGAAGGAAATCAGACTACTAACCAATAACCCGGAAAAAGTCAGAGCTGTGGAAGGACCAAATCGGGAGATTGTTGTAAAGGAAAGAGTTCCAATGATTCCACTGGCCTGGAGAGGAAAGACTGGCGGTATCCGCAGTGATGAGGTGGGTGGGTATTTGAAAACGAAGGTATACATCCCCCACCAGACAAAATTTCCGAACATCTTCTAACACAAGATTTCAGATTGAAAAGATGGGACATATGTTAGAAATGGGGAGTTAAATGATACACCTCTTGGATATAGGCTCTCACAGCATTCATTTTTTGTATCGCATTTTTAAGGAGTTTATAGGAACGGTTTAGGCGGTCTGTATATATGAAACAAAAGGATAAGTTATGTACTAAACACATATCGATTATGGAACGAGATCAAAAGACATCGCCTAGGGAGGCAATTCCTGGAATACCATTTGTTTTCTTCGTCCTTTCTGGTTTTCTTGGGTCGGTGTTTTCCCATCTTTTCAACAGGCCATTCTCACACGTCATACTCGTACTCCATAAGGTACTCCATAAGGCTGCATCAAGCAATTATTCCATCGCCTATTGAGGTTCTCCACAGGGATAGGGGGCGATTTGCCAAGGTATATCGCATCATGTTTTGCCTTTTAATCGTACCGTTTGCAAGTGCATTCGACCCATTTTAGGAGATCCTCAATTGGTAGTACGGAGTACCCCTTCTCTTGACCAATCAATGTATGCGTCTTTGAACTGGCGGTGTCCAGAAAAAAAATCGATAGACTTCTACAGTAAGGCACACAATAATGCATTGACCACTTTCAACCTGGAAGCAACTTGCAGCCCTACCCTACTCTAATCCCCATAATCCATATACGGTATACCTCCATCAAACAGCTCCGTACTACTCGAGTACTACAGTAGTATTCAAAGGTGTCGAGAGCCGGGTTCAAAATCATCCCCGAGCTTACCTGCACTGTACTGCACTGCACAGTCTGCACTGCACCTCAACGCTACTCGTACACACCCGTCACACGAAAGATAAAAACGGGCCTTTGAATTGATGCTGACACTTTACTTATCAGCTTATCGCGATACACCTTGCAGGGGATAAGGGTACTCGAGTACCTCTGACGAATAGATGTGTAGAAGCTACTCCTACACTTATCGGGATCAGGCCCGGAAAGGGATTTTTGAATAAGCCACCGTTGGGGGAGTTGATCAATTAGATGGATGGGATTTTTTTGATCCCGCTACGCTGGCTGGGGCTGGGCTGAAGAGGTTGTGCCGCTCGCTCGGGGTTGAGCTTGGGGGTGAGCTTACTTTTGGAGTCTGGACTTGGGGTTTTGGGATGGGTGAAGGAAGGTATTCTCTTTGTTTTAGATGTGATATCTTGAGTTTAGAATCTGGATTTCAATTCATCTTTTTGGAGGTATACTTTTACCTACCTACCTACCTAGTTCTTCAAGAGCGGATTACCGATTTTCGAAAGGAGTTTGATTCTGATACAGTAAGATCTAGGTCTATCTATCTATCTGCCAGCTATCGACCATGACGGAATCGGGGACCGTTGTTGAGCGGGGACTCTCGAGGGTTGAGATAGATGAGGATGTCCTGGCGGAATTCGGATATAAACAAGAACTTCGAAGAGATTGGGGATTGATGCATAATTTTGGGATATCGTTTTCGATTATTGTATGTATAGTTCTATCTACTATCCTTGCGCGATGTTTGATGTTTTTTCAGAGAAATCTGCTAATTTGTATGCGTTTACTTTTGTAGTCTGTTATCACGGGTATTACGACGTTATTTCAATATGGATTGGTTACTGGTGGTCCTGGTGGTATGTGATATTCGGATATATATATATATATACTTGGTTGAATGGAGGGCTGATGAAGAGTAGTTATGTCTGTGGGTTGGATTATCGTATCGACTTTCACGATGTTCGTTGCTTTAGGGATGGCGGAGATTGTTTCTGCTATTCCTACGGCGGGGGGACCTTATTATTGGTCTGCTTTATTGGCTCCTTCCAATCATTCTGCTTTCGCTTCTTGGATTACTGGTTGGTGAGTTATTCTTTACGTTGTTTATATTGGAAATAGCTAATAGTTCTATGTCAAGGTTCAATCTTCTAGGTCAGGTTGCGGTAACGACTGGTATTTCTTTTGGTTGTGCTGGTCTTATATCTGTTACTGCGACTGTGAAATCTTCTTATGAACCTACAGCTGCGAAGACAATTGGGATATATGCAGCTGTCTTGATTTCTCATGGGGTCGTTAATACATTTGGTGTCCATGTCCTACGATATCTAAATAACACAAGTATTCTACTTCATTCAGTAGGAGTCACCAGTCTCGCAATCGCCGTTTTAGCAAAAGCTCCAACCCATCAATCTGCTAAATTCGTATTCGCAACTTTCAGCGATGGCACAGGAGCAGATGGCGCAGATGGCTGGAGTATTCGCGCCTCTCCAGCATATGTAGCAGCATGTGGTGCACTCATGTCGCAATACACACTTACCGGCTTCGACGCCTCGGCGCATCTCTCAGAAGAAACGAGGAAAGCCTCGTGGAGCGCACCTATCGGAGTCGTTTCCTCAGTGGGTTTCTCCGCCCTCTTCGGATTCTTCGTCCTCATGAGTTTCCTCTTCTCGATCCAAGATTTTGACAGCACGGTTGGATCAGAGTACGCACAGCCTGTGCTACAAATCTTCATCGACATCTTTGGGGATGATGGAGCAGTGGTGTTGATGTGTCTAGTCATGATTTGCGTCTGGCATTGTGGACTCTTCTCCATGACATCCAACTCTCGAATGATGTTCGCATTTGCCCGCGATGGAGGAATCCCTCATTTCTTCCATAAAGTAGATGATCGATTCCAATCACCCATTTGGACGGTTTGGCTTGCTGCCTTTCTAAGTTTCTGTCTTGCGCTTCCCAGTTTGGGGAGTTCGGTTGCGTTCGCGGCTGCGACTTCGATTGCGACGATTGGACTTTATATCTCTTATGGGATTCCTATCCTTATCGGACTTATCTATCATAAGGAATTTAATGCTAGAAAGGGACCGTTTAATCTTGGGGTCTTTTCGAGACCTGTTGCGTTTGTGGCTGTTGCTTGGATTTGTTTCATTACGGTTATTTTCTGTTTGCCGACTGCGAATCCGGTTACCAGTCAGACCTTGAATTATACCGTTGTGGCGGTGGGGATTATTGCGATAGGCAGCTGTGGTGTTTGGGTTTTGAGCGCGAGGAAATGGTTTGTTGGACCGCAGAAGGAGGTCCAAGAAGCGGAGAGGCTGGGGGTTAATATTGAGGAGCCTGGGGCTTTTGAAGAGGCTGAGAAGAGGGTGGAGAAGATTTGATTTCGCCAGAGTTGGTATTGGGCTTGGTGTTTTGGGTGCTTTTGGGCGAATCTACAGAAGGCGGGAATTTTTAGATTATTTTGATTTCCATAGGTATTTACTTTGTTTCAGATGATGATGTTTGTTGTTTGTGTTGAGCGTTTTCTTCACGTTTTCTTCACGTTTCTCCCCTATCTGCATTTGACACGTGATCGGCTAACACTTGTCCGCCGAGGCCTGGGATACACAAAAACACCAGCGCCCTTTTTTGGTGTACTGACATCGTTCCTTGAACTTCCTTCCCTCCCCTTGGCCTGGGGACACATTAGAACAGCGAGTGCTGCGATCAGTCACCAAGAATATCTTCCCACCATTGCCCACCCTCATTTCCCTTCCAAATTCGTCGTACTTGAGCCACCAGACCCCTCAACAAACCACACTGCTTTCCACGCCGCTTTTCACACCCCGTGTCACACCCCATTCAGGCTGTGCCCCTTTTCAGTGAGTACTGCATGCCCTTCTGCGAATTAAAACTGACATTCTGCAGCACAAGATATCATGAGCGACCCATATTCATTCATGCCTGATCTCACTGAAGATGAGGATTGGGTGGGGGCTTGCCTGCGAGCCGACGATGATTGGTGAGTTTAAAAAAAAAGAAATACTCACCAAAAAAGGGCGATAGCGATTTCCAGTGGCCCTGCACCACATTCGGAAAACATCTTTCCAATTCAGCAGTCTTCCGACCATCCCTTCCGAGCCTTCTCACCTGCATGTCAGGAGATCGCTGGGAAGTCTGTATTGGTCCATGGTCCATCCATGCGCCTTCTTCCAGGTCTTCCAACCTTTTCTGATCCTTTGGAGGTCCAGGAGGTCCACAAGGCCCAAGAGGCTCACTTTGACTTTGAGCGCCTTTCGCACCCACCTGCAGACCCTGCTATAGACCTAGTTGAAGCCCCCCACAATGATGGGCCCCCTTTCACAAATGCGCGCTCACCAAGGTAAGTAATCCTAGATCCGTTACTCAGGCAGAGTCAAAAATAATTTGAATAGTTCGTTGATATACTTGCCGCGGGAATGTGCATCGTGCGACGGCTCCCTAGACAAAAGCGAACAGGACCTTGACTTTGTCAATCCAACTTTTTATTGTAACCGCAATCAAGAGCGTGGCCACCTAATAATCGCCTGCCAAGTTCCGGGATGTCTTGAGAAGTTTTCTGATTTGAAAGACCTTAAGAAACATTCCTCAAAGGCCAAACATGACACTCTGGTTTGTGGTATTGCTAGATGTTATACCGCCCTTTCAGCCTTGCCATCTAGTATCTTGCACCACTTGAAGGCGCATCATCCATATGCCAGTCGATACTCCTGCGCGAAGTGTGGAGATGGATTCGACATTGAGAGCGACATGATAGATCATTGTTGGGATTCTGGACATTCAACTACAGTTTGTCAATTCCCCGATTGTAGTGCAGAATGTACTAAACTCGCGGACCTTGAAAGGCATCAGTTGATCCACAAGAGAAAGAAGCGAACCTACCCTTGTACACATTGTCGAAAGTAGGTTTCCCAACCCAATACCTCAGAGAGAATGTATCTCCTAGGTGAGAGTTGTAAACAGAAAGCTAATCGTTCCTCGTAGATACCGTGGATCAAATGGGTTCAAGCGTAAAGATCATCTTGTTCAGCATATGCGCAACTATCATCGGCCGGAGGATGGCGCATTTACTGAGGGATATTGTAATCTAGAGTTTCCTGATGATATTTGCGGTTTTAAATACACGACCCTAAGCGCCCTGACAGACCATATGCTTGAAGTTCACTACCGCTCAGCTTACCTCTGTCCCAAGCCAGACTGCGACAGAGTGGGCATGAACGGATTTGAGAACAAAAAGGATCTCAATTCCCATCTCAAGAAGGATCATATCTCTGAGTTTCAGTGTACACATCCAGGGTGTGACCGCGTTGGCAGCAATGGCTGGAAACGCAGAAGAGATATGGTGAAGCACATTGAGAAAGTTCATGGTTCCAGTGCTATGTTTGAGACTTGAAATCTTGGAATTGGTTTTGTCTGCGAGGCTTATCTTTGTCATCTCTTATATTTCTATCTTTTTTGGACTTCTGCTATTCAGTCATGCTTTGGGCTTTATGAACTGTCAACTTTGCTTTCTGCTCTCTGAAGGATATGAAGGATATGAAGGAAGTCAAATGGTTCTTTTTCTTTGCTTTTGGTTATTGTTCTAGAGGTCGCAAGCACGGAATTTTGATTTCTGCTTGATGGATTTGGGGATTTAATGATCAGCTGCTTATGGTAGCTTATATAAAAAAGAATAAAAAGACGTTTTTCCTTATTTAAGACTTCATCTTGACTACACCATGCCTATAGCTATCTTGAGATATGTAAAGATGTTATTATTTCAGAGCTCCTCGCTTGCTTGCATTAGGAGTTGTATTGCAATCAACTATGGCAACCAAGAAAGTCAAGGTGACGAAAGTAAAGTACAGTATTGAGGAGGCAATGGTACTAGAGGAAGATTTTGAAGCCTGCAGCGTAGAGTTGGTCACCATCAAGGAAACAAATAGTATGAGTGTGATTGAAAAGAATGCAAGTGAGTTCCAATTGTCTCCATTCCAGTGAAGTTTGCCCTCCTAATCATTCTCATTCATTTATCTTTTTTTGGAGCATTAACCCCTCTTTACAGTGTTACTAAAGTCTGCGTAGACAGGTAAATTTGGTACATTTCTAAGAATCTAAGCTGTGATTGGTGTACAAGTACCTGAACTACTATTCACTCCGTCTTGTGGAAGTTATTGTGTCCTTTGGCCTAAGTCACAAGTCAAGCAAACAATGAATTCTGGTATGGAAGGCTTACTCTGTGAGATTCCTAGTTGCAGTTCTATTGACATCTTCCAAAAGGAGTATGCTGATATCCCCTTTATTCCTTGCAGCATTCCATTATCAAAAGATTTGGCTCTTGTTATCTGTGTCATCACTTACTGTCAATCTCACTCACAAACTTAGAATTCACTTACACATATGCCTATCTTCCGCCATACTAAATCCGACACCCCTTCTTAACTCCACTTCATCAAAGATATCATAAAATCTCCCGACCCCGCACCATCAAACCCCTCAAACCCAAAACTTCCCACAACCGACAAAAATCATCATCCCTCCACCCCCAAGACAAACTTCCACCTCACAACCCCCAGAAGCGAAATACGATGGCCCAGCAACAACAACAACGAGGACGACCCCCCTTAACCTCCAAACAAATCTACGCCTACAGACACACCCGCGCCCTCCTCTTTGCCCAAAAATTCGAAGCCCGACTAGTAGATACCTATCTCCCCTTCGTCTTGGACAGCGTCAAAAAAGATCCCGTTCTATTCCCTCATTTGGATATGAATTATGAGGATGCATATAACAACTTTCTCAACAGGCGCACATGGGAATTCGACGGGGGGTATGAGAGAAGATATGTTGCTGATGAGTATAGGAAAGATAGAGGGGTGGCTGCGGCGGAGGGGCGATATTATTATGAGACGGTTGATCGGGAGGCGGATGTTTTTTGTTGGAGGGTTAGAGAGGGTATTTTGAGGGCGATTGCGGGGCGGGTTTGGATTGTTGGGGGTGTTGTTGCAAGGCCGTCCGCACCAAGTCAAGAGGCTCTTGGAGGGAAGAGTAACTTGGATGTTATGTCCCCAGACGACGCTTCTGAGGAATTATTGGATCTGAGAAGCGAAGTGGACGAGAACGAGAACGAGAGGATGCCCCTTCGTGCTGAAGTGTCAGCTGGGTCAAATTTGCACACCTCATTTGGTCAAACACATCAAGCCTTTCCTGGTAACAACAACCAATTCAATGCGCCAATAGCACCCAACGTACACCAACAGAACCCCACACAAGGAAACCGCAGACCACCAGGAACACTACCACCAAATCAACAATATGGACACCTCACAGGCGCGAACACGAACCCGAACATGTCAAACGTGCGAGGTGTTGCTCCCCAGACCAACTCTACTTCTCATCCACCTCAATTCCACGCACCACCACCTCCTCCAACTACAAGTAGGGTAAACGGGTATCCATTCTCCGCAATCGCACCCTTACTGTTCCAGGAAGGTTACGAGAGAGTGACTCAACAGTGCATAGACCAACTCCCCAACAATCCCGGCGCCAATCATCTACAGGCAGACAAGGTAAAGAGAATTAGGGATTGGCTTTATACGACTCAGTAATTGTGGAGAGACTATGACTGGTATTCATTAGAGAATTAGGGATTGGCTTTATGCGACTCAGTAGTTGTGGAGAGACTATGACTGGTATTCATTTTGTGGTGTGGCGTGGGATAGTAATGAGGTTTTGTATGCATTAAATTAGGAGCGTCGTATGGAGATAATATAGAATTGATTTGTCACTGTCGCGATATATGAGTGATGTTTAGCTAGTAAATGACTACACACACAGTGAGTCAGTGTCGATCCTCTCCTGTAAGCCTAGTAGACAATGTATACCATCTAGAGTCAAACCAACATTCACAATCTGTACTTATCCCCTGCAAACCCCTCTTTAATAAAACCCAGTATAACTCCATCCCCATTTATCCCCCATCAAGTACACCATTCAACATCTACATAGCCAAGTTGCGAAGCAATAGTCATATCTACTCCCCTCCCCTCAATTAAACCAAAGTCCCTCCTCTCCACTTCTCCCACACCTCACACCCTTCCCCATATCCTTAAACACCCAAATAGCACACCCACCATCAACCAATGGGCCTCGGCGTAGTGTCCCACCAGATCGGCCACCTGGTAAAGTGGAACGCTCCCTGACCATCGATTTCGACGGAAAGGAAAAGCACGACTGGAAGTTGGTTGTCGACAAGGAAAAAATAGAGATGTAGGGCGGGAGGGCCTGAACTCTTTTGCTGGTTGTGTTGTTGATTTTTTTATGTTTTTGAATTACTTTTTGCTGGTGGTGGAGGGAGAAGCACCAGAAAGGAGGTTGTTGATGTGGGGTGGGATTACGCGAGGCTGGAGAGGGGGGTTGGATTACGCGACAGCGGTGACGCGGAGCTACGAAACTCTACTCTAACTCAGAATAACTCATGTAGCTGCTCATGTGACCGCTCCCATGAACACAGAGAATGACATATGATATTGATCCTGAATAGTTTTGCTCAAAGTAGCCACTTGCAAATCTTCTCATCCCTTCCTCTTATTCTTACGATCAATGCATGCTCTGCGGTACCACCATCCAACCATCCCACCATCCCACAGATTTGCCACTCAACGTATACTTCAAGCCATTTATCGAAAACTTGGGGAAAAGAATTAGATTAGATTAGACTAGATAAGATTAGATTACCAATCCCAAACAATCGAGTTTCAATCCAACTACAAGTAATCTTACCGTGCCCGTATTCCTTCTCACACCACCCATGACAGAACCCAATACACAGCCACCATCTAGCCAGGCAATCCCGGGAAGGCTATCATCGGCTACCAACGCCACCCAAAGCGTTTCGATAAACAGTTTTATCCAGGTCCAGTAAGTAAATACTGGGATAGTCCCAAGTACAAGGAAGAATTTACGATACGTGCCTGTTGATCCAGGGGAAGGCGGAGTGGGCTACGAAACAATACTCACCAATTACCCATCCAAATCCCTATCACCCGTACAAATCGTGCCCACCTCAGTAACCACAACCAGACGTTGAAAGTTGTTCCAAAACGGCAAGTAAACAGATCCAAGAATTCAAATAGCGATTATGAATTATAAAATGAGTAGAAATCTCTTTATTTATATATATATATAATAATACTAGAGGTTTCAGTCCTCCATCTCTTCAGAAAAGAACATTCAAGGAGGGCCCTTCCCTCCTTGTAAACTAAAAATGAGATATGCTAGCTAGCCAAGTAAAAACAACAAACACGAAATTCAAATTCAAGACAAAAAAACAAAAACTCCTGAGAACTCTCAATGTATGCCCCTGTCTGGAAAAAACTCCAAACCATATAAACAAACGCATATAAACAAACGCAAATAAAACAAACATATAATACAATGGGGCCGTTAAAACCGCATGATATCTCCCAAGATAGGCAACGAAGCAAATGCACAAATGCGTTAGGAAATAAATCGCAAAAACGCCGGTATAGAATATGATATGATCAACATAAGAAATTCATCATCGACACTAAGGACGAGGGAGCAACGCTAATGATAAACGAGTTGTGCGCCGTCCCTAAAGTGTACCCTGTTGGATCTTGCCATGGGGACACTCACACTCGTTGAAATTACTCCTTCGTTTTAGGCGATGCATGTGTGTATGTGTATCGGAATTATAATCCGTTTAGCTCCCTTTCCTTCTGGGCAGCAGCTCGGGCAAGCATTTGCTGGACCACCAAAGGAATTCCTGCACCATCAGATGGCGGTGGTTCCGCCACTGTCGTCTTTTTCTTTTTCACTGCTGGCTGTGGCGAACGGGGACGTTCCTGCTGTGAAAGCGTTGGCGTAGGAGAGAGATTCGTAGGAGAGGCATTGTTAGGAGAGAGTTTCGTGGGAGAGAGATTACCATTTTCCTCTGTCTGCTCCGGACTCGCATACTCAAACCCAGAAAACTCATTGCCCTTCGAGCCCTTCTCCTCGCCGGATCCATCACTTTCCTCTTCATCCTCTTCGGCGGTCGAAAATTCAATGGTGGGTATTCTTGTAATAGTAGCCGCAGTCCCTTCCCCAGAAATCGCCTTTGTCAAACTCGAGTTTCTGGAATAGATTGAGACGGGGCGCCCTCCTCCCTTTTCAGCATTCGGCGTAATGAGAACCCTGAACCGTTTCGCAATCAGTCTCAACTGCTTCTTTTCCTCTTCCGTCTCCCATCCATCACCCATCTTCGTGTTCTGGCCTGGCAACTCTAACATAACTTGAAAGCCCTGACGTCGGAATAATTTATTCCATCTCTTGAGCTCTCTCATCAGTTTACTGCTTTCGTAGAGCATTTGCTTCTTGGCTCCCTTGATTACTGTGCCCTTGTGAAATTTCCACGTCCATGCCAAGATCGGGACGTGTGTGATGGTTGGTACGTCTGCGGCTTCGATGATGCAGGAGCTGAAATCGTTCCATTCTTCTTGCGTGACGCCGAACTTGAAGAGTCGCGTGTCGTATGGAAAGCCGGAAGGAAGAGCGTCTGTCTTGGTAGGAATGCGCATGCGCTGGAGGACGGGGCGCGGGAGTTCATTTGCGAAGGAGATCTTGCGCAGGGAGGGTGTGTAAGCAGAGGTTGGACGACTAGGTAATTGCTGTATTTGTATAGCCCCTCGGTCTAGTTGATTAGGGAAAGATGTTGGACGCTGGAGAGGCGGCGGTCGCTTTCCGCCTGCTGTAGTTGATTTGGTGGATCGGACAGAGTGGATGGAGGCATTTCGTTTGGGGGCGGCGCTGAAGAGAGAGGTGTTAGTAACATCGCAGCTTGAAGAGAGTGTAGGACCAAAGCCCAAAGCATGTAGCACATACGCAGCATTATTGATCCTCGCGTTCCTTCTCGTGTTCTCCTCGACACTTGAGAGTCTGCCCTTCCTCTTGGTGTGATGTCCCTCCTCCAATTGATTGAGCGCAGCGAGTACGTCCGTCATGCTGCTTATGTGTGTGTTTGTGAAGCCTCCGGAGATTTGTATAGCCTTAGGTGAGTGCGATTGCGATTCGAGAGCCCGGCCCTTCACTTATTCTGTCATAATATGTTCTGCAAAAGTGCCAGTCTTTAGAAAGAAGATAGAATAATAGCAGGAACAATACAAAAACCTCGGCCTCGGAACTTCGTCACTTCCCAAGGTCCCAGGCTCAAGGAGAGCTTATGATGGTCGGTGAAAACATTTGGTGCACAGCCCGCTCCCCGATTAGTCAGTTGTCTTGGCAATCGACTTCACGTACCTTGGCGCTTTGCGGACCCTCAAAAGCGGCCGTACCTCCGTAGACAACTTGCTAAAGATTTTAGTTAGACAACCTAGAGATTTTGAGTCAATTTCCTTGACTCTCTAGAGTACTCTATTGATCACTTTTGACTAATCTGAATAGCTAGATCAACTGCAGATTTCCCAAGAGATCCAGAGCGATAACTGCAAATCTACCGATACGATGTTATGTGGAGTTCTCGGACTATTGAAGTGGAGTGGCTCTCATACCCATAGATAATGGCCCCCCTTTGGAAGTTTAGTGCACAAAGGAATTGTCTAGATTGTCCTAGAAACATATATCAACCCCATACTATTGTACGTACGTCCACGCCGCTTTGTTGTCCCTCATGATCCGCCTTGAAGTATAATTGACCGCCCGCGTTTGAGTCAGCATAAGAATTGGGCAAAAGAAGGTTTCAGGGTGAAGGCCTTCGTTGGCGATGAGAAGTGCTAGTAGAGTACCAAGAAAATATAAATGAGTTAAAAACGTGTCATGTTGCTTCGAAGTGAGATAGTTATGCTTTGGCTGTAGGACAAACACACAGCAAAATGGAGCTAATTTTTAGATGGCTACTAAGGAATTTAGATAGTTACTATGGTTACTAGCAGTATACGCAATACTCGTTAAGCTCGTACGGTACAGATAGTCGGGTGCGATAAAGTTTCGGTAATATTCTTGGATGATATCAGACAAGACATTGCTCCGCCCCCTTTTTTAAACGAATTGTTCGGCTAATCGTAGCACGTGTATGCCATAAAGGTGTAAGAACTTCAATTCAGATTCATTTGCCTATAGAATTTGTGGTAAACATTTTCTGTAAAGTCAGCCGTTGTCAAAATCAATCAGATTATTCAGCATACATAACATAATACACCCAGCTCTACGCAGGAGCATTACGATCCAAAGCAGCAAAGTCATTATCACCACTGCTACCCATCTGCTTAGGCATTCCGGCCATATCACCTGTATCAGCATTATCCTTAACGATCTTCTCCAAAGCCTTTCGTCCAGGATCTTTTCTTCCACCAATATCGCCATTAAAGCTAGCGTTGTTGCCCGCTCCTCCCTCGAACCCCTCCGTCAGATTGTCTCCCTTGGGGCCCTTTGCATCCACGAACTGGCTCGAAACATAACTCGGCGCGGTTTCTGCATTGCTTCTTTGTCCGCCGGCAGCACCCAGTTTCTTCTCTTCTGCCCAATCATTTTCTGCTTCTCTAGCTTCGGCGTCCACTGCTGGATCGAGGCGAGTTGCTGAGGAGGTATCTCTGTTTGCGAACGTAGAGTCAGAGCCATTGGCTCCGAGAGGCTCGCTATCTCGATTGGAGGCAAATCCACCGCCCGCGCGAGTGGATTCTGCGGCGAGGGAGTCCGAGACCACAGCTCCTGCTCCTTCTTGGATGACCGGAGCATTGGGATCAGTGACCTGAATCCTGTCATTAACATCTTGTGCTTTTCGTTGTTGTTATGCCAGCCAAATACCAATTCCAACTGGAGCATGAACAAGCAAAAGAACAGCGAATAGGGCTTACCTTCTGTCCGTGAGTTGGGTTTCTGGTAGACATATTGATGATATGAATAGAGTAAGTGAGATGATACAGTAGATTTGATGTTGAATGATTCGGTTGATATGTTTTGTACGAAAATTTGTAAGCTTGAATGAAGTAGCAACGGCTGAAGTCTCTACAAGTACGTCTTCACCAGCCTCCAAACGAATGACATCACCTCCATCCCTTAGAGAGTTTTCAGATGGTATGTGGCTTGAGACACGCCACAAATAAGAAACACAAACTATCGTTTGCTGCGGAAAGCATCAAATGATGATGGAGTTGGGTATTACTCGATAAATTGAGTAGACTGTGTTTCCAGATGTTTGTAGATGAGATAATAAACTAGAGATGGATTTACAAGCAACTTGCAGGAGAGGGAGCATTCCACCAAAAGTTTCGGTGCACGTGAAACCAATTTTTACTAACTGTGACTAACGTCGTTGGCCGTCCACACCCGTCCACCCCTCCCTTAATCCTTCTACAGTATATAGAAGTACTTCGAACAATTTCAAATTGGGTACCGCAGTGCCGTACTCCAATTCAAGACCAAATCCCATAGCGAATACTCCATTTGATAATGAGGAAAGACTACCTCTCTGGAACAAGGCATGTGGAGAAGATCTGAAAGGGAATTCAGATACTCTAATTGTATAGGATTCAATCGTACCAGTTAGGAATCGAAAAAGACTCATCTCGCACAATAATTACGAGTAAGTATTGATCTACTCAGCTAGCCAAGGCTCGCTAAACTATCCTGGCAACATACTAGAGAATTATACGCTGTTGGCAATAATTAACTTTATTGTCATGTACAAACATACCTCCTCAGTGAAATGACATGCAGCCTATATATCACAATTTTTACAATATATTACATGGAAAAAGAGATAGGGTGAAGGATGCTCTTCCACGCAGTTTTGACTACCTAAGATAAATCTTACGTTGCGCAGCAGATTCTACTGCTGAACATAGGGTGCTAAAGTTTGGAGCTGTGATGGGCTGGATATTTTCTCAACGATGTTGAAGCCTTGATAAACACAAACTGTGAATTGAATCTTCTTTATATGTAGCTTCACAGCCCAGGGGTCAGGTTCACAACATGTGTCAAGCTATAAGAACTATCTGTGCAACTTTTAATTCAACCGTGGACGGAGAAGCAGGGCAAGCTGGCTCAAAGTTTGAATGCTGGATTGAGAAACCATCCAAGCTACTTGCAATTGCCATGAGAGATCCTGAAGTTGTACCTTACAAAGCAGTATATATAGTAAATTGTTTTAGCTGTCAACCAATCGTTAAGAATCTAGGCATCTCTGAGTCTCTTTGCGGTATACGGTCACATCCACTCTTCTTCTCAGGCCGTGGCATGATGAAAGGAGTAAAATGGTATGTGGTTCATTGAGTGGGAGAGAATAGGATGTAGATTAGAGGGTACGGAACTATCTAAGTCTAGGTGCGGATATTAAATAGTTGAGGATCTAAAGTCACATGTAGACCTTTAGGTATTCTTTAATACATTAACAGTGCATTGATGTCAAGAAGACAACAACAAATAATAAGATAAATGATTCCTCCCTTCCCCTCTTTCACAGTCCCATAGCTCCTAAACTCCAATCTCCAAGCCCCTTTCCCAAGCCTTCTCTCCATGCCTTTTCACAGCGGCGGTAGTAGCACACACTGGTGCCTTGACTGCTTTCTAACCCTTTCTTCACCTGCCACCAATTTGCTGTGTAAACTGTTTATAGGGATGCCTCTCACTTTTCTGGGTGGCGGCCAATCTTGGCCTTGTCTTTCCTTGTGTTCAAAGCTCTGACAGGTGCGTATACCACATATTTGAGCGATTACCACTTGCTTTGTGGTTCAGGCTCAGCGCTGCGGCCAAGTACCACGTGGACATTTTCTTGGTGGATATGTTGTTTAACAAGAACTTGATCGATATCAAAACTGCTATCAACCACTTCAAGGTGGGGCTTGCAGCGTAGGCGACTAGGACGCGGTGAGAGTCCCATGTCCGTTAGAGACAGAGGCTTATCATTCTGGGCTGCTAGTTCATCAGATCTAGTTGATCGTTAGTTCATAAACAAGAAGAGTCAGACGACGAAACATACTGGATGTCAAGATCAGGCTCAGCATTGCAGGCTTCTGGTTCGTCAGACCTAGTTAATCGTTAGTTCATAAACAAGTAGAGTCAGACGACGAAACACACTGGATGTCATGATGAGGCTCAGCATTCCCTGCTCCTAGTATGGCTGCCAGTTCATCAGATCTAGTTGATCGTTAGTTCATAAACAGGAAGATTTAGACGACGAAACATACTGGATGTCATGATCAGGCTCAGAATTCCCTGCTCCTAGTATGGCTGCCAGTTCATCAGATCTAGTTGATCGTTAGTTCATAAACAAGAAGATTTAGACGACGAAACATACTGGATGTCATGATCAGGCTCAGCATCACAGGCTGCTACTTCGCCAGATCTAGTTAATCGTTAGTTCATAAACAAGTATAGTCAGACGACGAAACACACTGGATGTCAAGAGCAGGCTCATCATTTCCTGATGCTAGTTCGCCAGATCTAGTTAATCGTTAGTTTATAAACAAGAAGTTTTAGACGACGAAACATACAGGATGTCAACAGCAGGTTCAGCATTGCCTGCTCCTAGTTTGGCTCCTAATTCACCAGATCTAGTTGATCGTTAGTTCATAAAAGAGAAGATTTAGACGACGAAACATACTGGATGTCATGAGCAGTGGCGGAGCAAGCAACGGCCACAAGGAGAAGAATAGCTTGGAAGTTGAGGACCTGCATTTTGAATTGATAGCGAGGAAAAAGTGGCTACTTTGAAAATAATATGGTCAGTACTGAGAGGGTATAGTAAGTACATTCTATTGTCATATGTCACAACCATAGTATAAAGCCCATGTCTAAAGCTTACCCAAATCACGTCAGGAGTATAAATCCTGGTGATTAAAGGCTTTGGTAACTCAAAAAAAGCACTGCAGCTTCAAATCTTGTTTTATAACTTGGTCGCAATATATGACAATAGACTGTACCTAGCAAAGGAGGGAACCATATACATACCTGAAACTGAAAGTATGAAAGAATGTGAAGAAAAAGAATAATGTGAAATAAAACGAAACGAATGTAAGAAAGCAAAAAGAAGGTGGGATATGAAGAGAAAGCAAAAGAAGCTGATGCTGTTTAAAATAGCTTCCTACCTACGTATTTATGTATATGCTAAAGCCTCTACTTTGCACGCATCACAGGGGCTTGAGAGACACAGTTCTCGACATTTTAATGTGACCAAGCCTAAAAGTCTTACTTTACCATAGAACACGATATATTTTTGAGAGATTTGTGTGGAAGGTAAGCTTGTCAGATCAGATATTTCGTTGCCGAGAATATGATCTACCTGCATGGTTGCTAAAAGGAGGTCGCGAAGTGAATACCGTAAAAACTATCGGAACAGTGTACCAGTACAGGGGGTACCGGAGTTCAACGTGCCCACCTCATAAGACTTGTTCAGGGAGAAAAGAGATGCATTGAGCTTTCGGATTTAGAGTGGAGCAGAAAACACTATTCCGACCATCAAGCATGTTCTAAAACAGGACGTTGATCAAACCCCACCTAGGTACTTCGGTGTTTCGTTACAACTTGAAAGCAGAATCATGTACCGATACGCTTACGGGGATTTTTACCAGGTAGTCCATCTTGGCTAGTCTGGATGTCTGGATATAAAATGTTATCAAGTAGTACGGAGTAGCGAAAACAGGTGTTGTAGTATCAGATTCCCTGGGCTTCCACCAAAAAAAAGATGTCACGTGACGCGACGTGGAGTTCAACCTTGGAATTTTCTCTTTAACGTCATTGTCACTCCACGCTTCTAGTGACATCTACTTTTTTCTCTCTTCTCAAAATATTCGAATGGGATTAACAGTCAGCATACCTAGGTTATGGCGGAGAGAACTCTGGGATGCTTTTGGCAATGAAGTCGTAAGAAAGGGTACACGATACTAACTACCCTTAGAATCAAGAAGTTCTGCTCAACAACCACTCAAATCGCAACCATATATATCACCATATTACCAGCTGGAGGAGGGAATGGAATATCAATTCGATCCTCTGCATCTCAAAAAAGAATGAAAAACTAGAAATCGAAGGCAGAAGCGTATCCAAGGCAGCTTTCAATAAAATTCATTTAATACAACTCTTCTCTCCATCCATTCAAGTCATACCACCAGTAATACACGTATTCTCACCCTCGCCCAATCATACTCCCCAATAACCTCTACTTCGCCAAAGCATCCTTTGGTAAACCATCCAACCCCTCCTTTCCCTGCCTACCCACACCACTTGAATCCGCACCTCCCTCCTCTCTAACAACACTACCCTTCGTTGCAGCACCACTCAATCCAGTATTCGCAGCATCACCCGTAGATACATCACTTCCTTTCGGATTACCCGCAGAGACATTGACTGTTTGTGCATCAGCCGAGTTCCAGTCTGAAGCTACTGGTGGGTCTTCCGGGAGAGGAAGATTAGTTCGTCGTTCTTCAATGATGGTGGCTTTGTTTTCTTGTCCAGACATTTTGCGAGAGAAGCTGCAGAGTCTTTGTTAGATTGTGATGAAGAAGGAAGGCAAGGGGGTATTACTTCGGCCTTTTGGTTGTTGCGATTGTATATGAAGTTGATTTTGGGCTTGATCTAGATTTGGAGTTGTCTGGGAGTTGGTTTGTAGTTTAAGTAGTAGAAAAATAAAGAAACAGGAGGAAAAAGAACCATTGCTCTTATATCATATGTGCTGATCTTTACTCTCTATCAAAACCCGCATGCATGAGCTCAGGAGCTTTTTCTCCGCTCAACATGATGTAATATGACGTTAAGTGGTAGTCACTTTTCAAGGTTCTTGACTTGGAAAAGAGAAGTATGGAGTATGAGAAAATGGAGAAACGATAGCCAAAAATTGGGTCTCTCAACATCATGAAATTGGTATCGTTAATCATCTATGTAAAAACTCCCGCCCTGACCGCCCTGACCGCCCACGCGGATACCTGACGCCAAAATGAAAATGCAAGATGTCAAATTCCAATTCATGATACACGATTGTCCCCCTCCTCTGTCGCCGGGTTACCTGCATCTGGATTCAGGTAATCCGCGTTCTCAGCAGCCTCATACTCTGAAATCAGGTCGGTCACCACTTCCTTGGCTTCGTCAAATTCGTCATAATTCTCTGAAAATGGAGCGGTTCTCTTGTATCCGTCCAAAAATGCACTTCGCTTTCGCATGCCGTCGTATTGTCTTACGATCCTCTTAAAAAGCTAAAAACACAATTAGCCTGCCGAATATCATGGTTCTCTATATTTTTGACTTACTGTTGCAATGCTCGTGTGGTTTGCCAACATAAGACCACTTACTCGATGGCTCATCGGGATATATGGACTCTTCTTGGTGAGCGCAACTTGAATACTTGCTGGGCCCCATGGAATGAACGTCGCAAGTTTGCGTTCTCTGATGCGTAGCAGACTTTTGTGAACATCTGTAGGATCAACATCTCCTTGAATCACGTTCAATATTGAGATGTAACAACTTTTCTTTCCAGGAATAGTTGAAACCATCCTATTCTTCGGCTGAAGGAGACGACGCATCACATCCAGCACAGTTGTTTTGCGAACAGTCTTTGCTTGTTCAACACTATCACCAGTGAAAGGGGTGTAGGATGTCATAAGGAAATGACATCTAGGCGTTGGTATCAAGGCGGCAACGATACTGACTAGATCATTGTGCATGTAACCTGGGTATCGAAGAGTTGTGGTACTGGCTGACATGACCGTTGATACCTATTTCATGTAAGTAAGTATTCTCCTGAAGCCGCTTGTAGCTTGTAAATCTTACCAGTTGGTTTGTTTGCTGGAATGATGGTTCTTGAACATGTAATCTGTCTGCTGCAATTCGTGAGAGGGCGCCATTATCGAGCACTACTACCGAATCCGCATTTTGAGTGAGTCTCCGCATTGACAGTAAACTATTATATGGATGAACCACGACATCTCCTCCACCTCCCGCATTCGTTGTATCTGGAAATACGGAATAGGTCTGTATGATCTTTTTGGGAAAACGGTCGTTTAGCCTTTCGAGGAGGAAGGAACCCAATCCAGATCCAGTTCCTCCAGCTATGGAGTGAAGCATCATGAAGCCCTGAAATTGTCAGTGTATGTTCATGGACCAATTCTGATGTCTTGTAGACGAACCTCAAGAGAATCACTCCCATCTGCCTCCCGATCTATCATCTCCATAATTTCCTCGTGAACCGTTTCACCCGTTTGGTAACCATCTCCCCAATTGTTTGCTGCGCCAACACCATTTTTGCCAACGAAGAAGTTTTCGGGATTGTAGATATTCTTATAGGGGCCATTTTGTATCGTAGCAAGCACCTAAGAAATTGTTAACGCAGATCCACATTATGCTCGTAAACGCCCATCCACATACTCGAGGCTCCAAGTCAATCAAGATAGCTCTTGGGATATATCTCGTATCATCAGACTGGTAGAAGAAGACATCTTTTCGGTCGCCCCCTTCTCTCGCAAAGTCCTCGAGGTTACCATCCTGACTGATTCCGTGCTCCTGACACAACTGCTGCCAGAACTGACTACCAACTACACAAAACGAATATCAGAACTTGGTCGGGAGCTACGGATTGGGCTAGAGGATTACTAACTGCTGTTGCCGCATTGCCCAGCTTGAACGGTGATGATTTCTCTAAAGACGGTCAGTTTAAGAATTCTTGAGAATTTGCAAAAGACTGGAGAACCAACCTAGGCATTATCTGGACATCTGTTCACAGCAAGGTAGAAGGAGTGGAAGTATAGAGAAAGGTCGAGTGGAGGCACAATTTAACACTTTGAGATCAGTTTACTTGGTACAAAATACCAAAACAATCCCGTCGCACTGGATCGACCCGTCGCGCTTTCCGCGGGGTCGGTCGCGTTGAATGTGGGTCCGTGCTAGCGTTGCTAGAATATACCCCTGTCGGTCTAGCACTTTGCCTAGATAGGCTCACAGGTACCTGAAAGTAAATACTTCGTGACAACACAACTTTGACCTTTTAGTTAACATCGTCAACACCAACTCCTATCACGAGAACCTTCGCCATCGCGCTGCTTGCACGAGGCACTCTTCCCAATTTCCCCAGCCTATCCTGTAGCGGCCTCTTCAATAAATTACCTCCCACGAGTCGCATACACGTTTGCAAAGATGAGTTTCGAAGTCCCATACTCCTCCAGTTCGCCAGAGACTCCAGAAAGAGGATCCGAGAACATATTTGCGATTTCGAACCGCTCAACTACTCCTTCGGGCGCTCCACCATCCTCTGCGAAATCTTTCACACCTATGGGACCACCACCTAGCTCATATACGGGGAGCTCTATCAAACCAATATCTTTCACTCAAAAAAGCGGCTACAAACCTCCACAACGCGATTATGATAGTCCAGGATCTTTGGCCTTTACAGACTCGATGCGCTCGGTTGCCCCACGCCGTACTGCTTACGACAATGGTTCTCCTCAGCGCCGCTACAATGCTTCGTCACAAGGAAGCGAATATGATGACTATGAAGACGACGAAGACATGAGCGAGTACGACGATGAGGAAGACGATACTTTCCATCATAGTCGAAGAAGTCGAAATGCAAGAAGCGCCCGCGAAGCTGATGCGATGGAGGAGGACGACCCCGACGCCCAGGACGAAGACGATGAAGATATGGATTACCGGGATGAGCTGCCGACTTCGAAAGCTGCTAGTCGGGCCTACGGGCAGCGAAGCATTTCAGGATACTCGGTAGCTAACCCGGGTATCCTGAAACGAAGTATTGAAGGAGGCGCATTAGATTTTGGGGGATCTGTTGGGGGAAAGCAGGAAGTAACAACCTTTGGGAAGATTGCTAGGGATATATATTCTCAAATGCGAGTACCAGAAGTAGATGAGTCGGATGATGTGGTTCTGGGGACGGAGGCCATAGTTACGAGAATCTACCAGGAAGGACTTGAAGACGGAGGAGATCCAGAGCGGCTCCAGTCTAGTTTGATGGAAGCATCCGGAGATTTGACAATACTCTGGGATGAATATGATGCAAAATCCGGTTCACATGGTGATCAAGAGTACACAGCTGCAATTGGACCGGGAGACCAATCTCTGAATTTCTCGAAAGCCAATTTTCTAGCAGGGCTTGCTCTAAAACTCCATCACCCAACCCCAATAAGCACACCGAGAGGAAACAAGGCCAAGCCAATGCCAGAGGTTTTGATCGAATGGATGGATTTATGCCATAATCCCGTCGGATCACAAATCGAAGATCTTCAAAATTCAAGACTTCAGAGCCCATCAGCTCATCCGGAATTTTGGAATATCCTTTTCAACAACTTTCTGCGAGGTAATGTCAGAGAGGTGTGTGATCTACTCGCCCGTTCGAAATGGGAGTATGCCAACGTGGGGCTTGATGACCATCAAGATTCCTACGGCCAAAAAGGCTACTCTGGTCAAGCTTTGGGCAATGTAAAAAAGGCCGTGGGTTCCACCGTTGATGTGCTCTCACAATGCCCAGGTATGTCAGGTGACTGGAACACTCAAGGCAGCGACTGGACGCTCTTCAGATTGAAGGTCTCTCAAGCCATGGATGACTTGAAAGCTTTCGCTGAAGGCAAGAACAGGGGCGGTCTTAACGAAGATCGTGGATTTGGCCGGTCATCTACAGCCAATCCACATTCATACAGTAGAATTGCCGAAAGAGCAGCAAGTCAGGTCCCATGGCATATATTTCAACATCTTGTTATTCTCTTCAATATTGCTATGGGGGATCGTGTTGCGATTGTTGAGAATGCTCAGGATTGGTGCGAAGCGACTATTGCATTGACTGTATGGTGGGACGAAACCAAGGATGATAGAAGAATAGCTCTGGGACGATCAACTCGTGCCTTGCAAATTCCATCAAAGGGTATGGAGACCGAGTCATACTTCCGCAAGCTCAAGAAATCCTTTCAGCTCGCTGTTGGAGCCAATGTGGACTTTGAAGTTGATCCCTTACGTCCAATCGAAGTTGGACTGGCGACAATTTTTGAAGGAGACTATGAAGCGGTTTTGGGTCTTTTACGAGCTTGGTCTGGTCCAATCTCATCAGCAGTCGCCGAAATTGCAACCATTGGTGGATGGCTGCCAGAACCGGAGCGATCAGGGCTTATGGAAAGTTTAGATCAAGACGATATGGATCTTCTTGGTATCTCATCTCCTGGGAAGCCAGATGGAATCAAGGATCAGACATTAATTGCATATGGAAGGGGTGTGGCCCTTCGTGGAGAACTACAATCTTCCAAAACTCTGGGCCAGCAACCAATTTCCAGGGAAGGTTGGGAAGTGGCCATCGCTGTGTTGGGCCGTTTAGATTCAGCAAGCCGCTCTGAGGACATGGTGGGGGATTTCCTAAGGGACTTCCCACTCAAGTCACCAAACACGGTCAACAAACTATGGATGTTACTCAACAACATTGGCATGGGCAGTCATGCCGAGAGTTCAGCAGCAGTAAGTTCCCATTCCTCTGTATATTTACTTGAGTCTGACCAATCTTTTTAGGCTTATGCCGACTCTCTTGCAGAAGATTCGCACAACTATGGCGAAGCCATGTGGTACTACGCTCTTTCCCATAAGTCAGACAAAGTGAAAGATGTGCTCGACCTGTTAATCTCATTTTCCCTCGTCCAATCCACGGCATATCCACCAGAAGCGGATTTGGATGAATATCTCAGACGCCTTATATCGTCTCCCAAGAATTCGTTAGTTGAGTTATCCCAAATGGATTATGATGCGGCCGAACTTTTGCGCAACTCGCTTAGTGGATACGCAACGTTACGTAAATTCTATGATCTTCGCGATGAGGAAGTTTTATCCACCAACAAAGCCAAGAAACCACGAATGGGGGCTGTTGCTAGAAAACAAGAAGCCGCGAGGGCGTTGATGGCGGTAATAACCAGCTCAGGTGACAATATCAGAGGAGGGCTTTACGACGAACAGCACGGTGCCATCGTCAGTGTCGACTTCCTGCTGGCATTGCTCGGAGAAGCAATGGTATTTGTCAACCAACCAACACCCACCATCACTGTCTCACAGATTGATATCCTTCTCCGCGCCATCGAGGATCTTCAAACGGTCGGCTCGAGGGTCTACACTGCTTGCACGGAGTTCTTACAGACTGTCATTGCGTCCGGACAAGGTCTTAAAGGTTCCACACCTCATGATATGTTGAGGAAATCTACGTCGGCTGCTAGTGGTACTAGTAGCTTTTCCATGGTGGGCTCCTCGATGTTGGCCAGTCAGATGAAGATGTCTATGGGTGGGAGTGGCGTGCTGGTCAAGGGGGGTGTGAAGCGCGGGTGGGATTGGAGGAAGGGGATTCATGCTTCGACGACGGGGGATGAGGTTCTGCAGATCTTGAGACTTGGGTTAGCGAGGGATCTTGCGAAGGCGTGGTTGAGAGAGGCGGATGGGGAGTTGTAGGATTTATTTTCTTGATGATTGTTTTTTTGGCTGAAGAATGAAAAGTTTGCGTTATTTTCTTTTTTTTTTGTGTAGGTGTGTGGCTTGTCTATTTGTGCATTTGGGGGCGTTTTGTTTTTTTGGGAGGGGGAGAGGAGGGAGGGAGGGAGATAGATAGTCGTTGATGTGAGGAGATGGGATGGGAAGGGAGGTTCTCTGTAATACTATAATGGATTGATACCCTATTCTGTCTGGCTGTAGCTGTTTCTCCTTGTTTCACGGCATGTTTCTTCCCTTGATCATTCTCTCACCTCTCTTTCCGCCTAATCATGAGTTGAGAAAGCACTTCAAAATTGTAAATAAACGAGCTACAGGTGCACTCAGATTGTCACTTCCACAAAGATAACTAATTTACTAAATAAAACTTGGAACTTTCAAGTCCTTACCATCATCATACCCATCCCCAAATCCGACCCCATCCCTCATCTCCATTCTCAGAGCGCGACAGTAAATTGATTCCTAAAGACCACCAAGATTCCAGAAAGATAAGATAGGTTAACAGAACATGGTAAGTCAGTCAATCAGTCAGTCATAATCACTTACCGTATTAATTAGAATACAAGATACCATCTTATAAATAAAAAGTTAGTTTTGAGGCCAAAATGAACCTTATCTTGTAAAAAAACTAATATCTTACAGCATAATTTGCCCCACTTTTTTTAGGATGGCTGGGTTAACCAACCTCGTTATCCTATGTTTCACTCCCAACCACGTCCAACCTGTCTAGTCGTTCAGGCCTATTCCACGTCTAAGATTAAGTAAATTTTTGTATAGAGAATGAGACGAGGAATGGGTCTTAAAATCATTCCAAATGGTGGCTATAGGGTGGTTGTAGGGGGCAAGTCATAAATTAAGCGAGTGATTACAATCACATCTACCCCTATATAAAGTCCACTTTCCTGGCTTCTAGAGACCTCAACACAATCATCACAACAATAACCACTTTAATACACTTTCTCATATCAATTTATACAATCACAATGTCTTTAACCACTTCTATAGATTGCGGGGTAAATATGCGGGGTTACAAGTGGGAATAGCTTCAATTTTTACAAAATTTATATACGACTTTTTTAGGTGATATCTTTAAGGCATACTTTTGCGTACCTAGTCCTACAATTGTGAGTCTTTTAGAGCATGTGGTGGTGTTGTAATAAGTGGTCGAAGAGTGATATAAATATATCGAAACGAGCTCCTAGGCCTCTAATTGGTTAATATTATAAGATAATAGTTTTTTGAACAATTAGAACCTTATCTTATATGAAATGTTATCTTATCCACGCATGTACTCTTGTATATCAATTAATACGGTACTTCATACTTCATACTTCATACTTCATCCTTCATTTCAAATCCTACCTCAATACTCGTGTAAACCTCTAATTTCTAAACTATCAAGTATCAAGTATCTTATTCTTATTCTTATTCCCCACCCCCACCCCCATGATCAGGAATCTAAGATAGTTCGGTCATATAATAGAATAAGAGATTCTAAACTTGTGTATGTAAATCCTGAATGTAAATCTGCTATTATAATAATGTTATATATCTTTATGGTGGATTATATGATTCATCCTCTAATTCCCAATTTCCCCACCTAAGGACCAAAAAGCCCGCCAGACCAAAGACTAAAGACCAAAGACGAAAGACGAAAGACGAAAGACTAAAGACTAGAACCAACATCACCAACCAACGGTCCAACGTAACTAATCTACCAATCTACCAATCTAAAAACCAGGACCTTGACCCAACCCAATTAAATCAAATCGAACCCCCTCCATCCCACTCCATCCCACACCCCCCATCCATTCCACCACCCCCCATCCCCTTCACCCCAATCCCAAATCCCCCTCAAAAACCAGTGAATCAAAACAAATCAAAGACCCTAGGTAGGTTTAAACAATAATACAGATAGATAATAGATATACCCCATACCCTATAAACATTCACCCCATCAAATCAAATCTACATCCCAGTACGAGTACCCATCTAACTTCAATTGTTCTGTTCACTCGTCTTACTACGTACTATACATTCACACCATCTACAAATCATATCACTCACTCTATTACTCACTCAAACAAATAACCACAATCACAAGACACTGACTAGTACTTATGAATAGTAAATCAAAAAACGGAGTGTAGAATTGAACTAGCCTACTCTATCACACTCTCTATCTCACTATCATACCCCCCATTCACTTTCCCTTTCCCCTCCTCCCCATTACTCTTTCCCATCATACTCATAGGTATATAATAACAATTACACACACCTCACCTCCTCTAGCATCCATAAACATCCATAACCATCTATAGTCCCTTCAACTCACTCCCTCCAACACACCTCACTCCATCCACATCAACCCATAAACATCTCAAAATACCCCCCACACACCCCATCCAAATCACCCCCATTCACCCCATCAACCCAACCTATCCATTCCACCACCCCATCCAAATCCCAAATCCCCCTAAAAAACCAGTGAATCAAATCAAATCAAATCAAAGACCCATTTTAAGCCAATAATATAGATAGATAGATAGAGAAACCCCATATCCTATACACATACACATTCACATTCACCCCACCAAATCTACATCCACATTCCAGTACCCATCCAACTTCAATTGTTCACTCATCTTCCTCTTACTGCGTACAGTACATTCACACTACCTACGAACCACATATCATTACTCACTCACTCTATTACTCAAGTAAACAATCACAAGACACTGACTGGTGCTTTCAAAAAACGGAGTGTAGAATTGAACTAGCCTACTCTATCACACTCTCTCTCTATCATACCCCCATTCCTTCCTCCACATTACTCTTTCCTATCATACTCATAGGTATACAATAACAATCACACACACACCTCACTTCACACAAGACTCAGTCACCAACAAATAGAAAGAAAAAAAAGAAGAAACCCTTTCTAGAAAAGAATATCTTATTTCCACAACAATATTTTTTTGGCTACAAAGTATATCTTCCGCTCTCTCTTCCCCTTCCCCGCATGAAATGAAAAAAATGACAAAGAAAAAGAAAAGAAAACCAAAGCCACATCACCAGTCCCATCCATACACTCCTAATGATAACCCATGGGAGTCGGATCTCATTTCCCTCATACCTCGCTTCCTGGCTGGCTGTTGTAATCATATAACGGAACAAAAAAGTAAAATATCAATTTCAAATCTTCTCACCCTGTTTTCAAGGGGAGAGAATAAAAGAGACAAAGCCGCCCTAGCCCAAACATCGGCCTCGCAAGCAAAGCAATCAACTATGGCGCCCCCGGAAGCAAAATCACACACTGCTCGCACCCCAAGCTCTCCTTGGCGTAAACCAAAACCAAATTGCAAAACCCATGAATGCAATCCAAGGTTATTTGCAACATCTCCTTATAGAATGGACACCCCGTTGTGTGAAGGAAGAAAAAATGAAAGTTGTACTTTATGTCTCGATATTAGGGACCCGATAATTTCGTTCATCGTAAAAGTGGTAAAAAGGAGGACAATATGCACAGTCGAATGCAATATCAAATTGACACGGGAACAAATGAATGATTGGATATCAAATAGGGATCTACCCTGTTGATGATCTTGTCGAGAATCTCTTAGAATTGGGAGCTCTTGCGCTTCTCAGCCGATGAGAGAACGAGCATACCACCCTTTCGTGGACCACTCTCTGTGGTTGTTGGTTCTGGCTTCTTTCCTCCGTTCTTGAAGACTGCTGCAAAGCTACCTCCAACTGATTGACCCTCATCACCACTGACGCTGGCAGCGGTGAAGTTGCTGTCGAACGATGCAACCGATTTGCGCTCGAGTGAGCGTGACTTTTGTCGGGATGATGGGCGATCAGAACCAATTGCGCCATGTGCGGAAGTACGGGAGCTGCCAAGGCTGGGTCTACCTGAAAGGCTTCCACTTCCACTGCGACCGCTGTCGGAATCGTTGTCGGATGATACCGTGTAGTTACGCTCAGCAGTCTCCGAAACTGGAGACATGCTACCGGTACTTTCTGGACTTCTGCGGCGTTCCATTCCAGCACGAACCAAGTTGTGAACCGCATTTCGGCGGGTGCGGGCAGCAAAGTTCTTGCTTCCCTCGAACTTGGTGGTTGGCTTGGCAAGCAACTCATCCAAAGGTGGTGGTCCACGGGGTTGTCGAATAGGGTGCTCACCAGCACGGGCTTGACCAGGACCGAATCCTGGGGCATTTGGTGTTGCTGGGAAACCTGCAGTCTTTGGGAGCATGGCCGATCGAGGGGCGTCAGCAACGGGAGAATCATCAAGCGTAGTAACCTTGCGGTGTCCGCGACGGAATGCACCAGCCGATGGTGGTGGCAATGGAGCATGGTCCTGTGGTGGTGATCCGGACTTCTTTGGTGGGCTGATACTGCGGTTGTAGGTTGAATTCTCGTGGTTTGGTGGAGGAGGCGAGACTTGGAGTCTTGGTGTACCAGGCTGTTGAGGTGGAGAGTATTGAGCATGAATAGCGGCAGCTTGCTGGATCATCTGCTCCTGAATGTAGTGTGCGGCTTGGCCAGTATGGTCCATGAAGTAGCTCTGTTGTCCAGTAACTGGGTTGAAGTACGAGTACACACCAGGTTGAGCTCCCATCACTGGAGTAATGATTGGTTGCATGTTCTGCTTCATTTGCTGCTGTTGATACATGTTTTGTGGAGTGACGGGAGGAGTAGCAAACTGCTGTTGTTGCATACCCAAACTCATGCCTTGGAATTGTTGAGCAGCATGTTGTTGAGCAGCATGTTGGACGCTCATCAATTGTTGCTGGAGTCGCTGTTGCTGCTCCGCGAGGTACATGTTGGTTGCAACCAATTGAGCGTACAAGTTAGGATCCATCTCCTGCTCGGTCTGCTCGTCGAGAACGATCTCTGGTGGTGCGAGAGGAGCCATGATTTGTTCTGCAACTGGGTACATTTGACGTTGGTTGTTCAACTGGCCATAACCGTTGTTTTGCTGTTGCTGCTGTTGTTGCTGGTGTGGGTAGCTCGTCTTGGGGCCAGCATACGATTCATTCTCGTTGGCGTACATGCTAGCGCCAAGTCCAGTGTTGTGTTGCAACTGGGTTGGTGGTGCAGTGGAAGGAAAGGCGCCGGTAGTGGCAGATTTGGGTGCAGTTCTCAATCCAGCGAGCAAGTGAGATCGTGAAGTGCGAGGTGTTGGTGCACCATTGTCCTGGGGATCGAGTTGCTTGGAAGGTTGGAAGTTGAGTCGTTTGAGGGTGGCCCCGTTTGCTCTTCGCGAGGCAAAACCCGAGCCGGGCAATCCCAATCCATTGCTGGATGGGAAGTTGTTGTTGTAAGACATCTGAGCAAGACCGCCTGCGTCCATACTCTTGGTTTCGATGTAGTACGGTAAGGTGGGATTGTGGGAGATTCGAAGTTTTTTGGTGAGGGTGGAGGATATCGACGTCGAGAGAATGAAGTCGGTCGATAAAAGCTCAACAAATGAGCAATTCGGAATTTATTAGGGGAATTAGATGATCGATGTAGAAACCGATCGAAGAAAGTTGTATGAAGACAGGAAGAATTATGTAGTCTAAGAAGCTCTCAGTGCTGAGCGGAGGCAAGCCTTTGAAGCGGGCAGCAGTTTGGAAGTTTGGAGAAGAAGTTTTGAAGTTTGTAAAGAATAGCTTTTTTGTGCTTTCGCAATCCAAGAGTAGTCGACGTCGACAAAAACCGGGAGACCCGTTGAGGAGATGAGAGAAAACGAAAACGCGTCGCTGACTATGTAGTCGTCGAGGAAATTACAGAGACGAGGATATTTCTATCGTACGAGTGGTCGAGTGGGAAGGCGAGAACGTGTGTGCTGGGTGCGAGTGCGAGTTGCTGGACGGACCGGGTTTTTTTCTCGCACAGAAGGTGCGTTGCTCTGCAATCAACAAAGAGCGACCGAAGAAATGATGAAAGGCAGGAGAGATGACGGACGGAGGTGGATGTTTTTTTTTGGATGCTGCTGGCTGAAAGAAGAGAGGAGGGAGAACAAGGTTGAAAGAGCGACCGTGTATCTTGCGATGGCGGTTGCGAAGGGTGGTGTGGTGCTGGTACTTGAGGGGACGCTTTCCGAGGACGAGGAGCCGAAGGGGACAAAGGGCGCAGGTGTAGCTGGGTGGTGACTGGCTCGACGGGCAATCGCTGGGCACCGCTGGGCACTGGGCAGGCCACGGAGGTCGCTGGGAAGAGCAGAAAATAGCGGGGCGATGGACGAAGTTAGGGTTAAGACAGGGGCAGATGGTTTATGCAGAGGGGGCCTTTTCGGGGGACGGAGGGAAAACTCTTTCGGACGGGCGATGGATCAAATTCAGACAGGACAGCAGACGCAGACGGCGACACCTCTCGACAATTATCACACAGCGGTAATGGCGAAGAAGACGACGGCGACGGGCGGGAGGGGGGAGAGGATGGAGAAGAAGGAGGCGAGAGGACGAGAGGGAAGAAAAGTTTGAGTTGAGAGGAAGCGGTGTGCTTTTGAAGGTGTGTGTTCGAGGGCTACGGGACGACGGCTACGGGCTACGGGCTACGGGCTACGGGTTACGGGTTGGGGGGTTATGGTACAGAACTCAGTCTCTCCTGGGAAATCGTTCGATGAGCCAGTTGTGGCCACGAAAAGAGAGTGCGAACTAGTGGCCAAACAGCCCTGGGCGTTGGCTCCCAGCACTCCCCAGCACTGTGCAGCCTGCTCACCTCCTCAGCAGCAGCCAAATCCTTCCGCACCAACCAATTCCCCAATGCACCACTTACCTGCCCTGTCCTGTCCTCAGCCAGTCACAGGAGCCGAGCCGGGGGTTTCTTGGGCAAGTTGGGGAGGTACTGGGAGGGTTCTCACTTCTGGGCGCTGTTCCAGTGGGAAGCGACCACAGAGGCCACTTTATCCACTAGACCCCAAAGGGGCATGGACCGCTACGTTGGGGTTGAACTGGGTTTTGGGCAACCTAGGGAGTCTAGGGACCTAGGAAACTTTCCAGGCTTCGCAGGCCCCAGGGCGGTTTAGGGCTTGGAGTTGTGAAATTGCGCTTCTTAGGCACTACTTGGCCTGTTGATGAACTTATTTCACAGCGCTACTCGCTGAATTATGCTGCACGTACTGTCGCGTAGCGACATGATTTTATTTTGGTTTTGTTTTGATTTTATTTCGATGAACCGAGAATTACACTTCTGGTTCTGGTTCGAGGGTTTGAAGAATAATTACCTCGTACGCCTTGGCTGTTCATCCGTCTCCAAAGTCCATGATCCATCAGTCTATCAGATCAGGGGTTCTCTGACTGTCTGATGATTGATAGCTCCGGACGGTTACGGTTACGGCAGCCCTGCCACAAAATTGCCATGGCTGCAGCTGCAGCAGGGCCGCCAGGGTTTGCAGGCTTGGATTTTGAGCAGCCTGAGCAGGTGGAAGATCCCGTTTAGTTTGTAGCAAAGCATCGATTGGCTACCATTGGTTGCACCAGGAGTGTCAACCAGAAGTGATTGGAAAACCCTCGCCAGGCTGTGACGAGTCTCGAAGCTACGAACCATGACTTGGCGTGACTTCATTGACTTCATCATGAATAGTGAAAAGGTATGAAGTCGAAGTATCAAGGTATCAAGTATCAAGTATCGAGTATCGAGTATCAAGTATCGAGTATCAAGGTAGTTGGAAGTAAGTGCTTAGGAGTAAGTGCTTGGGAGTAAGTGCTTACTCCTGTAGGAGACTACTCGTACATCTCACATCCCCAGAAGTTTGTCATACCTAGGTAGACTCATAGCTACGTAGACAGAACCCTTGCGAGACCCCGAGTAGGCACTTCAAAGTAAGAAAAGTCTAGATACGATTGGAGGCTCTTACTTCTTCTCGAAGAGGCTGATACAGTGATACTTCAAAGATTAAGATTTCAAGGTCCCAGTCAGCCCAAGTTCAGACCAGCCAGCCCTTTCCTTCACCACCCTCCCGTGCCTCCATCCCGAGTACTGGGAAATTGTGTGCTGTGGTGGCCGTACTGTACCAGTTGAGCCAGTCTCACCAGTACACACATTCCACGTTAGCGACCGCTTCACGCGCCCTACGGCCCTTACCGACTCCTCCGTACAGCCCTTACCGTACTGTCTTGACTATCCTTACTACTTAGTACTGTCCTTACTACTTACTACTGTCCTCCCCCAAACGCCATGCCATGTACATGTGTCTGGACGACCGTTGGCTGATCCATTTTTAAAAGTCGACAGCTCTACTCTAGTCTCTAATGTCGTGTTCTCCCTGGTCTCAACACAGCATGCCCTGCCGCCCTGCTGCCTGCACTCGACTGGATCATCGAGTTCTATTCATATCTTCCGCAACTCCTTGAACTACTCCTGCTCTCCTCCCCCCCTCCTCCCGCCCCCCACAGAGTCACAGACTCTTTCAACGTCTCGTCGTCGTGCGTCGGTAGGCGGGGTGTGGACACTGGACTGGACTGTGGAGGCAGTCAATGGCGCTTGTATGCAGGCCTGTGCATGCATCATATATTCTACGGTATAGAGAATTATTGACGAACTAGGTAGCGGTAGTCACTAGGGAGTAACTAGGTAGTCACTGCACATCACTATTCCTCAACCGGGAAGTCCTGACGCATCATGTCGTGGGGTCCTCTAGACCAATTGAAACGATGGAGCGCCTATCCAGAACTTCATCGCGCTTCGCTCGCGTGCCCCTCGATAAATCATTTGTTGCAACTCATCTCCCTTCGCGCGCCTATTATCGATTGCATGCTGCAAGTACTCCGTACGGGCATCAATACCACCCTACAGTAGTACTCTACCGCCTCTACTGTACCTACAGTGTACTGTGACACCTGCAGTGCATTTGGCAATAGCGTCATTTCATAATGCTGATCTGTGACTGGGCAGCATTATTCAACTGATGTTTCATCTACACTTTATCTACGAGTCCCAGGACCAAGACCTAAACTAAATTCAGTTTCCAGAAGCAGCCAGCAGCCAGCAGCAACATGATGAAATGGGGTGAGTAAGAAGTGGCAAATTGAATTCTTGAAAAAGATTACTGACTCGGAGACTTCTTTAACAAGTCATCACCGTTATTACAAACCAACACACATATTGAACTCTGATATGAATATCGGCGATGCCCTCAATTATTTCCGTCTTCCTTCAGACTTTAGCTGGGACTGTGTGTCACGATGTGTGGGTGTTGAACGGCATCGCCTGTGACTGTGACCTGTCCCTCTATCAATAAATCCGGTCAATCGGTCAATCCGCACCAACCTGACATCTCTTTAAACTGCGGTGGGGACCACGGACCAATTTATGAATTTCATAATTCTTCGACAGGACCCAGAGGGTAGAGAGTAGAGAGAGACACTTCCCCACAAACTCCACACCCGACTTGGCAGCACGAACTTCGAAACTCCCGAACACAACCCTTGCGAGTCCCTTGATCCCCTCCAAGGTACTCGTAGGAAATTTCGAAATTTCTCGCCACTAACGAAAACGTCGTCGGTCGAATCATCATCAAAAGATCAAACTTCAAACTTCCGCCTTCGCATCTTTCTCGCCTTTTTCCATATACGCCAAGCTTTTTTTCCATTTTGAATTTCCCACACTTTCTTTCTAACTTGTGACTTGTGACTTTGTCATGAATCAACTTGAGTCTTAGTTAAAAATTAATTTTTACTGATTTACTTTATTTCGCGACGCGATGGAATACGATATGAAGTTCATCCGAAAGTACACTTTCCCCATCTCCATCGTCATCTCTAGATTTCCTTGAAGGGTACGGTACGTACGGTACTGGTACGTACCCCATCTCAAACCAATATGATGAAAAGATGACGAAAAAAAAAAGGTCCGTACGTAGTACCGTACGAGTCAATCCAATTTCTCGGCTCCGAGTACCCCCACCCCACGGTTCTCCGTAGGTTCTCCGTAGGTTCTCCACGACCGATGGATGATGCATTACCATCGCCTCCTCCTTCCCCAAAAATATCTCCTGTAACAAGGGGGTTCGGGGTTTCTACAGGGGTTTGTTTTTCGTTTGCGGTTGCGTTGCGTTGCGTTGCGTTGCGGTTTGTGTGGAATCTACTCGAGTAACGAGAGTTATCCTTAAACGCAACGACACCCCCACATATATATTGGATCCCCCCTCTCCCCTCTGCTTAATTCTGAAACAGAGGTACGGAGTAGGTTGCGATATTCTTGGATTTCGTTATGGGGCATTTTGTGCGTGACTGTTTGTGCATTGGATTTTATTCGGGGTGGGGGGGAGTTGTGTGGGGTTGGGGGGGGGGGACTGGACTGGGTGCGGGAGTGAGTGATGGGGGGATTACAAGTACGGACGGAGTATATTATTGGATTGGAATGGACTGGACTGGATTTAGATATAGTGATGGAAGTAGATAGCCTTTCCGATCCGATGGCCTGGTTCGCGGATTTTTGATTTTTGATGATGGTGATGTGATGATGATCTTTCGGCGAGTCTAGTCTATTCTGGACTCTGGATGATGGATGATGGATGATGGATGATGGATGATAGATGATGAACACCCCATCATGGGATCTTCACAGAGACAGATAGACCTTCATCTAAATTAGGATAGATTTACGGAGTACGATTGGATTTTAGATCATCCAGACTTGATTCCAGAGTTCGATCTACCTAAATTTATCTAAGCACCTTCCACCTTCCCTTCCCACCTTCCATTTTCTCTCAGACAAGATCGATCTCGAAATAACTTCCTTCATAGTGTTCATTCAGTGTTCATTCATTCAGTTGGTGTTCACCTTTATCTTTATTTATCGGGGACGAGCCTTTGCCTTTTTGTCGGAACGTGCGGGTGTGTGTGCAGGAATTTTCTTGATTTTACGGGATGGGGGGGGTATGGGATGGTAGGTAGGGCTGTAGTGTAGGGTGTAGGGTGTATTTATTTTTGGATTTTTGGATTTTTGGATTTGTAGAGAGAGCTCCTTCTGTTTTGGGATGGATGGATATGGATGTGGATTTCTTATTACGGTAGTGGGTTTGGGTATTTTTATTGTATTGTTTTCTTGTGCGGATGGTAATTTGGACTTGGATTGGTAGGGCTGTAGGGTGTGGTGTATTTATTTTTGGATTTTGGATTTTGGATTTATGGGTTTGGAACTATGGGTTGGATTTTATGGATTGGATTTGTGGTTTGTAGAGCTCCCGACCTTCTGTTTTGGGATGGATGGATGGATATGGATATGGATGGATTGTAATTACGGTGGGTATTATTTGGATTTGGATTTGGATTTGGATTTGGATTTGGATTTGGATTGGTAGGGCTGTAGGGTGTGGTGTATTTATTTTTGGATTTTGTGTTTGTCGATTTTATGGGTTGGATTTTGGATTTTGTTTTGTAGAGCTCCCGACCTTCTGTTTTGGGATATGGAGAGCTTATGAGCTTTCTTGTAATTACGGTGGGTATTATTTATTATAATAGACTTTTAAGTTCCTAGGTTTCTATTATAGTCAGCCTATAGCCTATAGGTAAATTTTAATTTAATTTTGTTAATCAATAATCAATAAACCGAGGGCCCTCAGGGAGGTAGACACGGGATTCGCCGTTTTTTTTCTTACTTAGACAGTTTGTACCGTAAATTGGCATTAATATCATCCGTCTTTTATACAAGTGAGGTTCTATATTTACACATGGATATTAGCGCGTTAGCGTGTTGGTATCTTACTATCTTACTATCTTACTATATCACCATCGTATAATTTATCTTCTTCCATCTTAACATCTTAACATCTTAACCCTATTTATTACATGCTTTTTTCAGTTTTTCATGCGATGACCATGACCGTCCATCAATAAATTTAATGGACGGATGATGGGCGGATGGCAGATAGACAGATGGTTTGTTTTGGGATGAGGGTTGAGTGGGAGAATAGGTTTTTGTGGTTTATGCGATGGGTGGAGGGACGGTGGGGCGTGGGGATCGGTGGTGGGATCGTGGGGGGAAGGGGGAGGGGGATGGTAAGTGGTGGGGGGCATTGATGTTTATATTACGAGGTGATGAAGTTAACGGAGTAAGAGTTTTTAGGGGTGGTGAGTGCTGGATTGGTGTAAGTGCTGGATTGATGGGAAGTACAGATCTGTACTTGAGATGAACCATTCAAGGCGTAAATTTACATTAGACCCTGAATTCTCATCTCTCTTTAAGGGGTTTAATTTTGGATAGTGAGAGGACATGGCATGGTATGCATGCCATCGTAGAAATAAAAGGACTCTAAGTAATAAAAATTAAATCTAAATTGACGGTTCATGCCATGCCTTTTTTGGACCCTGAATTTTGTTTTTGTTTTTGTACTGGTAAATCTGGGTGCATCGGAGAGCTTGATGTGGATGATGAGAGGGATGGGTGGTATGACTTGAGAATACATGGATAGATGGATAGATAGATAGATAGATAGATTGATATTATATATATTACTTTGATGTAGATTGATGGTTCATGGATTTTGGACCCTGGATTTTAATCTGACTATCTTGCCAGATAAGTAACTCGGGGTCTAGCCTAAGGGTTTGGTGTGTTGAGTTTTGGGGTTCTAGATCCTTTGATTTTGATTTGGGATGGATGGATGGATGGATGGATGGATGGATGGATGGATGGATGGATGGATGGATGGATGGATGGATGGATGGATGGATGGATGGATGGGTGGATAGATAGATAGATAGATAGAGGGACGCAAGTCCCTTTACAGTATTTGTGAAGTGGATTGAGTGTTCATTCCTTTTAAACCTGGTGTCCTTCCTGGGGAAGAGGGTGTAGAGATTAAATCCGAAAACGGGTTGATGGTTGATGGTTGATGGTTGATGGTTGATGGTTGGTAAGTGAGTTGAGTAGTCGTGGATTCAGGAAAATGATGTGAATGTGACGTAAGTAAGTTAATAAAGTGAAATGTTTTTGTGGTATGTAGTTAAGATGATGTAGGTAAGGGGGAAAGTAGTGAAAGTACAAGTGAGGTAAGGAAGGGGGGAGGGGGCATGGTAGTATGGTCTTCATTTTTATTTGAGGAGATAGGTATCTATACCTAAGATTGAAATATTAGTTTTAGTTCCCTTACTTACCTAGCCTAAATCCCTTTCAAATATTGAATATTTTCTACAAGAGGATGGATTCAAGAGTAGTGATATATCTGTGTACATTCTTCCCAAATCTTGATTGTATAATGAGAATGATAAAATCCCTACCTAATCTGAAATCATCTTCTATATATGTGATGTGTATTACACCTATAATACCCTCCTTCATTGTAATCAAAGGTCAAACGTTCTAAACTAATCCTAAAGAGAAGACCGCTCCTTATTGACTAGCAAGTTATCAGTGGTTATTTCTTGACATAGGGGTTATTTTGTATTCTGTCTAAAGCTGTATATGCAAACATACGTACCCTACATACTCTCTTTCCCCATTTCTCTTTCTCTCTTCCCATAAATCTCTCTATTATTTGAAAAGAAAGAGGAAGAAGATGAGGAAGACTCGCTGACTTCTACCCACTCTTACCCCAAGGGTGGGCGAGTATTAAGGACCAAGTACCAAGGATTATAATCTTGTAAGATCTTGCGAGCCAGTGGTATTTCTATGACATGTTAAGGGAGATGTGAAGTAGTAGGTAAACGCATTATGGCTGTATGTGTGCCTGTCTTCGTAAGAGTAAAAGTAAGGGGATACGAGATAGGTGGTTACTTACTTACTGGTATTTACTTGACCTTCTTGTTTTTTCGGAATGCACTTTGATGGGAGTGTAAATCCAAGAAGAAATTGGATGGTAATCTGGTGGGAAGTTTGCTCGTCAGGTAGTTTTTATGAAGAGTCAGTTGTTTCTCACTTCATTTCAAGGTTGCTTTTTTTTCCTTTGGAAGAATAGTGAATGGATAGAGCCGAATAAGAGTCGTGTTGTGCGATTTGTTTACCTAAAGATTTGAGTATTGGAGGCTAATATAAATTCAGAGAATAATTCTATTTTATTTGTCTTTCATCGTAGGCAGATTCTTGAAATGTATATACACTAGCTAGATCAATAAAATTTCGTTCAGCTTCATTGGTATTCAATACGTAAAGGGTTATAACCAGATACCTTACTTTTTATGACAAGTGTTTCTTTTCTCTTGTGGCATAAATCTATCCTAGTACTACAAGGTGTAAGATCGGTGCAAGTTAGTTAAGCAGTATTCATTAAGTTCTCTTTGAATGAATAGTTCAAAAGTCATCTCATTTCCTTAACTGAAAACTAGAAAGAAACATTGGGGGAGTATATGGGGATAGGGTATATCCATGAGACTTTTAGGGCAGGAAATCGTTTAGATGTTTACTAACTACTCTTTCGGTGATTGATGAGATAGCTTCTCCAGGGATTGTCGAAGGCGAAAATGAGTATCTGGATGTAGGTTGAGTGGTATCTGATGAATGAGATTTGTAGTATATAACAAGAGGTTGTATGATATCAAGTTTAGTTCTTTTTGTCTGTCTGATAACGTTTCAATTTCGGGATTTCGGGTATTTGAGGAATAATAATAGCATGTGAAGAGACTAGAGATGTACAGTACTTTGACATATTGAGGATTATAGACTAAATGTCATGATACAAGTCTTGACGAGACGCAACCTAAATGGTATTGGAGAGAGTTGAAAGGAAGAGAGGGAATGAGATAGAAGTACTTATAGATTGTTACAGGATATTTGATATTCACTCACTTCCAGCCGACACCAGCACCAGCGTCATCTAAGTATATTTAATACTCACCCGTACCTTACTTTTACAATTAAAGAGTTCTCCCCTTTCATTTCAACATAGATTATGTACTCGAAGAAGAAGAAGGCGGAAGAAATGTCGTATTTGGTTCGTCGAGTGGGAGAGAATAAGATGTGTTATTGAGGGTTATGGAACTGTTTAAGTATAGATGGGGCTATCTTATCTTATATTCGATGGCCTAGAATCACGTGTGCAGTTCTAGTATTCACTACGGAGGAAGAGGATGAGGATGAGGGCAAGGGGTCGGGAGGGTTGATATACAAAAATCATCCTGCCTCTCACATAATCTTTTTTGGCAAATCCTTTTAAATCTGGGGGTTTGTTTCTACTTCAAGGTTAGTTATGTAAAGGAGTTCTACATAGGAAGTGAGGAGGTAAGTAAGTATACTTTCTCAAATACTGAAATTGAAATATCTCATATCGTGGGATTTTTTTGGTCAGATCTGGTAATCTTACTAAGAAGAAGAAGAGAAGAGAAGACAGCAGAAATGAAAGATGAAGCCTTCTAAATACCGTAAAACCCTTTTTAGAAGTAGAAATAGAAGGTATATAATAGGATAGACCAAGTAAGTGTAAGTTCCCGTAAATAATTTAGACCGTTTAACATTCATCAGCTAAGAGATATAATATGCGAGATGGTACAATTATTAGGAGGTGCATACAGAAGAACTTTTCCAATGAAAAAACGCGTAGGGAATAGAGAGAGATATATAGAGAGCTCATAATACATTATTCTCAAGTTTTTCAACTATCCTACCCAACCCAACCTCTGGGATTCAGAAATAATCGAGAAACCGAAAGGATATTGAACGCTGGCATCTTTCGTAGATATAAGGGTTCTTTTTTATCTGAAATCAATTAATATGTGCGTGTTATATATCAACAATTGTACCCCCTACGAAAGGTGATCGGGGAGTTTTACTACAATTACCATTCCTAGAAAGCCGAAGAGAAGAGAAGAGAAGAGACATAGGAGGTGAAAGTAAGTAAGCATCACGAAGAAGTAACTAATAGATAGATAGATAAACCCATAGATATGCGGGGGGGACAGATTAAGGTTACTTTAAATAACTTTCCTCCCTTCCTACTCCTTGGCCCAAATTCATGAATAATAAATAACTTACGAAATATACCCGAATTCAAAACCAGTCCCGTCCCATCTTGACACAATCTGACAAGTAGGGTTATAATCAAAATCTCGCTATTTTCGTGACTTGAATGACAATAGAAAAGAAATGATCCGGGGAGGACTCGGAGAAGCTTTTTACTACCATTGTGTTTAGTAGTGTTACAATTTACTAAGAGAATAGGAAACACAAACACAAACACAAACACCGGCCAGCATCGTGAAAAAAGAAATTCACTAAGTTACCAAAGATCAGTAAATCTATATACAGAAGATATATAAATAAATTAAATTGATTCAAGATAAAAATAATCCGGTACTATATATATAGCCCACATCCGTTCAAAGCGACGACGTGGGGGGAAACTTGAAATCTATCATAATCCCCATGTTTTTTGTCAACTTACCCAAGACCTCGCAAGAAGAAAAGAAGAGTATCACAAGAGTAAACCCTACCAAAGGACTCAAAACCTCGCAAAACACCCTCAACTTCAAAGAACCAAGAAAACAAGACGAGATTCCGCGAGCAATTCTCCGGTATCTTTGACCTTTTGCAATGGAGAATTGGCGGTTCAGTGCATTGCTAAGCAGCAAAACCGAAAAAAAAAGACAAGTAAATCAACGAACGATATTCAAGAGAATTAAAACGTGGAATTTGAAGTCTTGGTCAATCTTGGATACATATGGACGACCCCATCAGCCAACTCCACGCTTAAATCTATTGCAGCCCATCCATATCTCAAAAATCCATTCAGCCAACGCATCCGATTCCAGCCTCAAATTTCCCATCGCTCATGATCGACATCCCATTCATCTCCATATTTTCGCTGTGTTGTTATCCCATGATTCATGGCCATACATAAAAACAGTGGGGTGCTTTCCCAGCTCTCAGCCTCTCGCGCGCGCCTTTCCGCTATTCTCAAACTCGAAAAAAAGAAAACCGACCAACGCAAAAGGAAAAAGTAAGAAGAAGAATTCGTGGCGCTGTAGTACCCCCCCAAATATCTCATCATGATACCCTCCGTATGAACAACACCAAAAGGGAAAAAAATAAATTAAAACGCCTGATAAATGCTCGTTGTGCACCCCATCCAAAACCGTCATTGTGGAGTCCCATCTTTGACAACCACCTGCCCTGTAAAAGAACCCGATTTCTCTCCGGGCATAACCCAAGGAACTCGTTGTATCTCTAGGTAACAGCACATATGAAGGAACTGAAGAATGCAATTGAAAGAAAGAGAAATCCCTCTTCCCATTCCCAAAATCTCATCATGTACTGCGTATTCCCAGCTGATACCCCGTATCCCAATGTATTGTGAAATAAAAGAGTTTGGCCTCTCTTATAACCCAACAGCCTCGAGATCCCGCATCAGGACAGCCATTTGTGCCCGCTTCGCAGCCTCCGCTACGAGGTTAAAATCGCGGAGGAAAGGAGACGTTCCATCATCTTGATTTGATTGTTGAGGTGGTTGTGCGGGGTTGTATTGTTGGTTTTGCTGGTGTTGATGTTGGTGTTGGTGTTGACTTGGTGCTTGGGCCGCTGTTGATGATGTAGTGGGGTTATTGGACTGCGCCGACGAGGGGGCTGAGGATGAGGAACTTGATCCCGCCATGTAGTAGGCGTCGTTGTTTTGGGAGTTTTCTTTCAAAGAGGGAGAAGAGAGTGGTGCTTCCATTTTTGCTGGTTTGTTTTGGTGGTATCGTGTGATGGGAAGGTGGTATTGAAGTAGTAAAAGACGAGTCTAGGTAGATTGCAGAACTCGGTACAGTATGATCGCGAGATGATGGCTTTAAGGTGTAATGAGATGGCAGTGAATTTCAGAAGATTCTTTCAGAGAAGAGATTGTAGTGACTTGTTCAGAATAAATTTATCGTAGAAAGTCGGACGAGAAGTGGTTCGTTGGAGGGTTGTAATGCAGATTCGGCCGCGGCACTATTATTTTGTGGGGAGAAGAGGTACCGATTTCGGGTATCGTCAATAGTCGATTCCCCACAGGAGCGAGTGAACGAGTGTGGGTTGGAACGGAACACGGTAAATTTCGTGCTGTAGTTTCGACTGATCGAGTCGGTGATGTGGGTTTGGTTTTTCTTGCCTTCGCCTTGGAAAATGTCTTGTTGCTGCAGGAGTGCAGGTGCAGCTGTTCGTAGGGTTCAAAGTTGGATTTGTGGATAACAGGACAGGCTCGCAGGACAGGCTAAATGACGGGATGACGGGTGTTGGCAGTTTGATTGCTCGTTTGGTGTTTGTATCTCTATCGAAATACTCGAGTATGTGCCGTACCGAGCCCTTTTGATATCCGTACAGGAGTTTTTGGTCTTCAACAGCGGAAACGGTTGATGTTATTCCACAAAACTCTTGCAACGCAACGCTGGAGATGATGAGGTTGCAGAGATTTATTGATTGTGTTTGTGATGAGCAGAAATGAAAAGTCTGGGGTGAATCAAAGAAGGTTCCTGGGGTGCATGGGCAACCCAATTAGTGTTAGTCGGCACCAAAAGCTACAGCTACAGCACGAAAGCAGAAATCCAAATCCAAATTCAACCGCAGCTATGTAAGGGGCGGCCAGGTCCTGGTTGGTACTCGTTGAGTACGCGGGCGAATCAACTATTGAGAATTTGGGCCCTTCTTGGACGAGGCTTCGCGGGCGTTTTCTTTGACCCATTTTCAGGACGATTAGCGGTTGCAAAGGCGAATGAAGAAGCTGGAGAAGCGCTATTACCCCACGGCTAGACTCGCTAGACTCGCTAGAGCCATCCCCCCCATCCCATCGAACAACCTAAACTTACTTTTAGCGGCTTGTCTCACCGTGCGCCGGGGCCGGCTTGCCTCGAAATCCCAAAAATGCCGTGCTTGTCAAAAGCACATGTTTGAAGAATCAAGGGAGATTCCTCGGTCTATCAAGTGGCGAGAGTACCTAGATACTGTGGGAGATTCGGAGAATTGCAGCCCAGTAGAACATGACACAGAACTGCAGTTCTTTTCAAATGCAGACCTTGACACAGGCACCAGGAAGTGCCTACCCATCTGTCAATGGTGCATTTCATACAGTACTGAGTACTCGTACTGTACGAGTACCTGGGTCGGGATAGTTACATTCAGGTTAGTGACAGACGCGGGGCACCTCGCTGTTACTCGAGTACACCATCTGCGATTCTGCCCACAGGCTAGCAGCTCGCAGCTACAGCAAGGTGGTCGGACGAGTTCCTCCGCTTCTTCTAGCCGTGAACCGAGATCAATCGATTGGATGCCGATGACGCAAAAGGGGGGAAAAGGCCGGGATCAAAGGACAATCACATCCGCATTCAACTTTCACATGAGTAAGTATGAGGTGATGACCACAAAGAAACTGGAGAATGTGTTTGTTGAAAAGGGTAATTCTTACAGACGATTCTTCTTTGTTCCCAATTAGTGTGTCCGAGTCACCGTACAATTACTCTATTTGGAAGTCAAGATAACCCCGGGCATAGGTGTTCGTACACGCATGACTTTTGAAGGGAATTCAGTTTACTGCGGCGGTGCTCACGTTCATCTCCTTGACATACTCCGAAGTATATCTTGTAATGAAGTACTCATAGAATAACTCTATCTGGGTCTTATTTGAACCTAACTGACATGAACCTGGTTGTACTGTACAAGGCAAGGGCCATGCAAATTTAAAAAGAAACCCTGTAACTTACAGCAAGTTCAAAACAAGGGCGTTGACATCATTGAGGACTTGTAGTAAAAGAGGCCAGGTAAACAAGGTACATGCAATACCTTGTTTCTTCGCTAAAGACTAATACGAGTATTGCCACTCGCACTCGCTTCATTCCTTGTTTGTTGCTGTCCATAGTTGGGTGTTTGAAACGGATAATTTGATGCTAGCAACTATTTATATTTTGTTATTTCATGTTGTATTGAAAATTTAGAACAATAACAAAAAATGCACGCTAATATGATTACTCCTCCAGGTAAGCGAACCTACCTACCTAAGTACCTCTTTCGTTCTCTGAGACTGCTGCGTAAAACCACTATGAGTAAAGTGAAGATGGATAATACCCGTCAAAGTCATGTCATGTCAGGCAGAAATAGCAGCATCCCAACCCAAGGTCATTTGATGTAGGTGGAGTCAACTACCGGTACCCGGCCTGGTCATGTGGTTTGATATCACCTGACCAAGGGGTTTCTATGGATGCTCGAGAGGTTCAACCTGCAAGCCAAGCATAACCCTGGCGCCTGGCATCCATGTCCGTAGGGCAGGTGCAAGGTGAGATGCATCTCAACCAACAATTACATTCATTTGATACCCTGAACAACCTCCAAGAATTTTCCTAATGCCGTCAGATTTCAGTCACAGGGACTCCGCACCCAAATCTGAATCCACATTCTCCAAACAAACGGCACAAATTCAAAATTTCTTCTCAATTCCTGCGCCAATAAAAACACTTTTCGATTTCGTTCCTGTACTGGTATATCCTCCAAATGAGCTCCCGCAACGTGCGCCAAAGCCTTCGAGGATACCGGCTTTATATGTGTTTGGCAGAGAAGAGGACATTGCAGCAGGACGCCCAAGTTTTAATCCTGGGTGTCTGAAATGGCAGGTCAGTCGAGCTGGAAGTAAGGGTGGTTGTTATTTGAATTGTTCACTGACTTCTGAACTAGGCATTTCTGAACATTGCTGGTGTAAAACATCGATTAGCATCTTCGACTAACCATGCTTCTCCCTCGGGCCAATTGCCCTTCCTATTACCTGCAGCGAATACCTCGAATACAAACTTGTCGCCTGTGCGGTCGAGTCAATTGGTGAAATACGCCGAGGAGCATGAGGGATATGTGGAAGAATCTACAAGCATGCGCTATGAAGCATACCGATCCCTTCTCGATCATCGCATACGAAATGCTTGGGTATATTTCTCGTCTTCGCAGGTTATATATCTTTTGCTAACATTATATAGCTATACACACTCTATCTCGAACCCTCAAACTTCTCCGCAGTCGCATACCCCTTATACGTAGCCTCCGCGTCCTCCAATATCTTAGTACGCGCCGCCCTATCACACCAACTCCGCTCAGCGGCCGAAGCAGAACTTCTCACAAACTCCTCCATAATCGATATAGACGATTTATACAGTGAGGCGGATAAAGCGTTCGAGGCTCTTTCGATATTATTAGGCAAAGACCTATGGTTCTTTGGCTGCGATAAGCCAACCCTATTTGATGCCAGTATATTCGCATATACACATTTATTGCTGGACGACAAGATGGGATGGGAGGAACAGAAGCTGTGTAGGGCACTGAAGAGGAGGGAGAACCTTGTAAAACATCGGAAGAGACTTCTTGTAGCTCATTTTGGGGGTTGAAGAGTGAGAGCATATATTCAGTACAGATGGCCTGGCCGGTCATTCGATTTTGGCGCCAATCACAAGTGTGGGCTTTGAAATCGAGAGATACCCGATTGTTGATCGCCACTCCAGACATTGACACTTTCCAATGCTACGTTTGTCATGAATCAAGTTAAGTTGCCGATATATCCTTTCTGTTTCAACTTATTTGAATAAGTTAATTGTGATGACCAGCGTTGGCGGTGCTCCGTATTAGGTACTTGATGCACCATTTTCACAAGTGGCAAGCCTTTTCTTATGTGCGCCGGATATGGAGGCTCTCTTCAACACCATCTTCCTACATGGAAAGACAAATTTCGAGTCTAATGCAACGGAAGAGCGTTTACAATAGACTGGGGCGTACGGACGGGTTTAATTCCGTACTTATTGTACCTAGCAAAAGATTTTGCCGATATCAGTTCCGTTCTCGACATACGAAAAGTGGTGTTTTTTCTACATCCGACATGTCCGATGGTTAGGTCCGACGCCAACTAAAATCTACTAACTAACACTTAGCGGACTGCCTCACCTAACGGTCTCCTAATGAATAAGAAGTACCAGTTTTCTTCTACCATCCGGACGTCCAGTGTGCAGCTTTCGGTCCGTATGTAAAGTAGTTCTCTATCTCTTTTAGTTTGTGACGTGGACACTTCCGATATACATATTTTTTGGTGCAATGATTCTTGCTTTGCTTATTTTAAAAGATGATTATCATGATACTACAACACTAGGGACTGTTTGGATGGACTAGAATCTTATCCGAAGAGCGTTGATATCTGCAGGATGTGTATTCTTTCACTCCGGAAGTGAAATTCTCCTCGGTGAGGCGAATGACGCGTCGTTCTCAGTGAGAAGAGAAGTGATTCTGGATCTCCGAGATGAGTTTTGTGGATTACGATACGATTGCGTCGGACATGGAGTTCATGTATGTTCTTGGGAGAAAATATAGAGGGTAGATGAGATATAAGAAGGTGTTGGGTTCCTCTGTCAATTCTTTTTTTTCCAAACACAACCAGCTTCTTCATTCAAAGAGGAACTTGATATCTCAATACTCAATCCAATCTTTGTAATACAATTCTCAAAATGAAGACTTCATCCCTCGCTACACTTGCCGCCTTTCTGGCTACTACATCGGCTGTTCCTTTCACTTGGGATGGTTTGAAGGTATGTCTTGTTCTATTCTTACTTCATCCGAACAATGTCTTTTGGATTTCTTCCGCCTCTAAAATGACTTTGTATTCGCGCTCCACTTCCCTTCATTGCCTTTCCCTTCCCATAATGGAACTAATGGTCGCTTAGCACGGAATCCCGACCAATGGATGGAGATCTAGCAAGGTAAGAGCTTCGGAAATGCCACTTTTTTTTCGAAATTCACAACTAATCATTTCATTGCAGTACGATTCTCCAGTTGAAGGCTGGGAAAACATGACAGTACGTGTTGTACCCTTGGTCCCTACCAATGTCCAAAATGAACAATGCTGGACTTTGGATTTCTCCAGTCCACTTCCGCGAAGTGTCCCTCCCTTCTCACTAGTCCCCGAAACTAATACCTTCCCTTCTAGCTCGGAGCTCCACACGGTGGATGGTCAACCGTCAAGGTATGCCTTCTCTTTATTCTTGAACCCAAGCAATCCGTAAATTGACATACGAAAACAGTATTCCGCTCCAGTAGGCGGTTGGGGTGCCATTGTGTATCCCAACACCGAAAAGCAGAACTTCACATCGTACTACCACGTCCTGGCAACGGGCGCGCAAGTGAAGAACGGTTCTGAATCGAATCCTGGTCCTGAAAATGCGGTGGGATATTACTCTATGTCCGTGAACTCGGGGGAGAATAAGATTTGCTATGTATGTACCTCCCCTTCTCCTTTTCTTCTCTCAAAATTCGAAATGGATCATGGGAAAAAAAGACGAAGAAAGAGAGCTAATAAAGTGACCAGAAAATCACACTCCAAAATGCCACAGGAAATTACACCACTCCCCTCTATCAAAACAAAACATCAACATACCTCCGCTACGGACCACGTAACTCCACCGGTCCAGTCGTTCTCGCTTTCCCTAATCCCGTCTCTAACACTACCAACCCATACGATTCGAAACTCAGAACATCCGAGGGGTGTATGAAGGGACCTTTCAATACCACCACCGGGGAGGTCTTTGATGTTAAGAAACTCGAGGAGCATCCTGGAGACTACTATGTTGATGTCAAGACGGAAAACTTTCCCGGGGGGGTGGTAAGAGGACAGGTTGGAGGTGGGAAGTGGCATGGAAATGCGTGGGATTATAAGTATGAGGGAAAGATTTGGAATGGGAAGACTTGGGTTGAGAAGCTTGGGGATGGGAAGACTTGGAATGGGAAAGCGTGGGTTAGTCAGTGAGTCTGGGTGGTGGGAAGTGGTGAGTGGTGAGTAGACTGTATTATTATGTATTATTGTTACGTGTTTTCGAAGGATTAGAAGTTTGGACTGATCTGTCACTCGCTTGGTCTGGCGGGAAGAGGTTCGATTATTAGACTGTATTTTTATGTATACTAGAAGATTTGGGGGGATGGTAACTTGTACAGTACAACGTTCGTTTGGGATCTAGACAGATACTTAATATTAATAACTGGAATTCAGAATTTTATGGAACTCACTGCATTCTCCATGGGCTTCAATTTTGCATCAATATTCTTATCATTGGGTCTGCTTCACTATACTCTATCGAAAAGTCCAGCCCAGCACTCGTAAAAAGGAGACAAGGAATACTAACGAGGTAGAAGAGTTTTATCGGCGGTCAATAGGAGGACAGTACAGTAGCAGGTCAAAATCTTTCTTTTCAAGATCTCTGGGAATCATGATGATACCACAGCACACTTGCAAAGTACATATTACTGGAAAGTCATATTGAGTAGGCATGGTCTGGGTGATTGGAAGTCTAAAACATCATTATTCTAGAACAAATCAACTATTCGAAGAGCTCTATGAGCTATGAAGTACATTATGCTATGAAAAGAGCTCATTCTCCATCATCAAGATTCGAGACCTAATGTATCGCGGCCATGACTTGGTCCTGTGATGTGGGGGTTGAGTTGCTATCGAGTGACATTAAAAACTTTATAAATGAATCTCCACCCAAAAAGCTCAGACTGGAAGCGGTCACCAAGAAGTAATCCAACACAGAAGTCGAATCGAGGCGATGGAACAACCAAGAAGCACAAGTGACAGGTATGAACAAAGCTTCATTTTTCTCTAGGAAATATATATGTACTGTATGTTCAAGAAAAATATATACAAAGAAATGAACCGGAGGATAATGAGACTCTATCCCCTCCTCTCAAAAAGCCTCGCTGATCTAGCAAGAAGCACCCGATGGAATGTTGGAGCATACCTTACTCTTCTTTCCACCAGTGATCGAGACGCCGCTCCAAGACCAGTTACTGCAAGACCCCTTTCCACAGAGAATGTAGACTTCTGTTCCGCTGGAGGCAACGGTACCAATGACATTTTTGATAGTGAGACCGGTGATCGGGACGCCGGTGGTGGGGGTTCCCGTTGGACTGCCATTTTGGTAGTCTTGTTGAATGACCTTGGGGAGAGTATTAGTGATTGTTGGAAGGGAGGATACAGTATAAGGATTTGTAGATTGTACTTACAATACCATACTTGGCGATGTTATTCAGTTTGATGTCCTTATAAGTAACACCTTTGACAGCACCGGTAGCACCAGAGACCGTCTTGATTCGGACCCCGTTATCTGAGTTTGAGATGGTGGAGCTACTGATAGTGACGGTGTCAACGGTATTGTCGGTTCGTCCTCCGACACTGCCGATGGATATACCGTGTCCACCAGAGCAAGATGCTCCGGTGAAGACGATATTTGTACCAGAGTTGACAGCCTAAAAATGTATTAATTATTTGAGAATTGCAAGCAGCCAAGATATTAAAAACTTACCAAACAATCATCTTGGTTCTTGACACTTACGCCGGAAATGGTAACCGAATCTGAGGATCCCACATCGAAAGCATCGGTATTGTGTCCAAGCCCCCCCTTATCTCCAGCAGAGTTGTCAATGGTAATGCCAGAGATGGTGAGGCCCTTGGCACCATTAATCGAGAAAACTTGAACTGGAGAGTTGACAACGTTCAAGCCGGTGATGGAGGAGGCTCCAGTCAAGCTGTGAGCGTAAAAAAACTTTGGCTTGGTTTTGCCGCCGTTGGTTCCTTTTGTATCCCACCATCTCTTTCCATCTCCATCGAGAGTATTGCCACTTGCACCAGTAACGACGATGTCTTTTCCGGATACGGAGACGAGAGGGCCTGACCACTCTTCGTAACCGAAAGTGGTTTTTCCTTTGAAGACAACCTTGTCAAGAATTAGCACGACATATTCAAAATCATGTAATATGGAATTTCGCAATAAGAGAGAAAGGTCTAAGTCATTCGTCTCATTAAGTCCACAGCTCAGAGTAATCTGAAGTTGTTTATATAAGGTTCAGTAGCCGAACCGATTAAGCGAATTCTCCAAGACGATTGAAGCAATTAACCCAAACAACTTAGGCACATCACTGTAATCACTTTGAAAAAGGTAGAATATAGCGAGAGCTAATCAATGCCGCTTTTCTTGTCAATTAAAAAGTCCTACTTACATGAGTACCAGTGGTGAGCTTTGTGAGATCAAGTGTAGTGCCAGAAGGGACAGCGATATTGTTGAGAACGATAGTGGCACAGTTCTTCTTGCTCTGGCTGACTGCTACAGCATCAGTGAAAGTACAAGAAGCACGCTTTTGAAGGCCAGCAGCGTTTCTGATATCCGGCGCAGCAGTAGGGGTGGGAACAGCAGCCACGAGAGCTAAACAGCTGAAGCTCAGCCCCAAAGCTTTTAAGAATTGAACCATTTTGAAAATGAAGAAGAATATGCTGTCCAATGAGCAAGAAGGTAGGGAATGAAAGGTAAGTCAAGAGGAAGTGCCGAGGAAAAACATCAACCGTCAAGAAGTACATATATATAAGAAATCGAGAGGCTAAAGGGATGGCACATCATGAAGGGATTCCGGAGGTTTCTCCTTTCCTATAGGTGGGTATCTTACGCCGTCATACATTATCCAACTGAATGCACTCCATCTGAGATTCCGATCATGATGCATACCGCCAACGTGGCACAGAGGCTTGTTTTTCACCTTACTTGACATGTTATCCATCAATGATCATTAATGATCGGCTTTAACCAGTGAGGGATGGCATAGCATGAAGGGATTCCGGAGGTTTCTCCTTTCCTATAGGTGGGTATCTTACGCCGTCATACATTATCCAACTGAATGCACTCCATCTGAGATTCCGATCATAATCCATACCGCCAACGTGGCACAGAGGCTTGTTTTTCACCTCACTTGAGATGTTGTCCATCAATGATCATCAACGATTGGCTTTAATCAGTGAGGGGAACACAAGATTGCGGAGATAATATGTCTGGAATTAATGCCAAATTTTTCCGAATGGTGGACGTCTTTTGTAAAAGTTGTAACTGGAGGAGGCTCAAAGGAGGTGATTAATCGACCCAATTTGTTCCGTGCCGCACCCCACCAGAAATCGGCAACACCACCGCTTTTATATATATATTTATTTATTAATTGATAAGATGCTATCGTTAAGGGCTCCAGGCATTATAGAGGAATAAAATAGACAATTTTAGTTGGTGTTACTGTATAAAAAGTAAAGTAAATAAGGGTGGTAGTGGTATAGGTCTCGGAACAAATTGGGTCGGTTAATCAGGATACATAGAGGACGTGCTCCCGTAGGCGGTTCGTTTGGTCTTGATTAAGCGGATTAAGCTTACAGTATGCGGGGTAAGTGCCGATTGGTGGACCCGAATGCTTCAATCCCACGAGCCATTGCCATGGGCCTTCCTTCAGAATCCTTCCCTTTTTCTAAATTGGATTTGATGTGTTTATGTAATCCTGTTCGCCTGTTCGCCTGTTCCTGAAACCATATTTTTCTCGTTCCCTGTCAACTTTCTTCCGTCCCTGACCACTCCACTTCCACTCCACTCCAGCTCTGACTGAATCACCTGGCACTAATAGCCAAGTCCACCTTCTACTGCGCTATCACTCGTGAGCCATATCGGCTGAATACAAACAACACTTTTACTCTATTTTATCAAATTCATATATACGGAGTAATAACCCTCACAAAATTCAGACCCCCAATCTAGCCCTAATCCTAGCTAGCGATTTGAAAAAGTCCTCCCTCGTGAGACGTCAAGAAGCGTAAGCCTGTGGCAAGCGGCTCGAGGGGCACCGCAACCCAAAAATGGCTAGTACCTGGCGATTTAGTCAAACCTGTCAGGGGAATAAACAACTGTCGGTGCGCATTCTCGACCTCTTCATCAATTCGACACAGACGCTGGTCAGCTTGCGGACATCAACACCTGACTCGGAAGTCCCGAATGGTTTGAGGAAGTGAGCAGCGTTTGGAGTGTCCAACTTGAGCAACAAAAATCTCCTTGGATCAAGTGCAAATCCTAAGCCATACGCCATCTCAAGGGAATGGCAACTTCTGGAGGTCACCCTCAGCCCACTTGTGCCAATCCCACCTCAACTGGAAGGTCGTTGTACCGAATAGGGCTGCCACGACTACGTTTTCTTTGCAGTACCACCGAAAATTGTACAAGTCGTACGACAGATGGATTCATTTTCCTTGTTATTTCCTCTCACCAAAAGAAAATTAGAAATCCAGAAATTCCACTAACACTGTTCGAAAGGTCCGTTTCCGGCTGAAAAGATATACCCAATCGCAATTCTCCCAAGTGGGGTCGCAACAGGACGCCTCAAGATTTCCTTCGACCAGATGAACTTCCAGAAACTTTGTTCCTCGTACAATGTTTCATATGTCGCGCCCATCACTCTATTGCAGTAAGCACAGAAGGGCAGCAGCTAGTCTCGCAACGTTTTGATAGAAATAGTTGTTTCCAGTTATGAATTGGCCATGACAGGTCTACAGGTACTGTACATCTCGGTCTCGCGGCCCCGTTGGTAAGCCACAAGGGTGTATGTAAGGTGTAGACACCCTCCACTATAAAAATCTTTCTCCGGGTTGCTACTCTATTGCGGGGCATCGGTTCCTTCAACAGCCCTGGGTAATCTATTACCCACCATTACTCGAGTACAATACTTCCAATCCTTAAAAGCACTTTCTTGCCCAATCTTCGTTCTTCATATCTGTAGCAACTTGGATCTGTTACTCTGTCAAGATGCTATATCTTCTTGCTCTCTCTTCTTTCGTTGCCTCCGTCCTGGCCGCTGGCCGTACAACGGCTCCGGATGGCGCAATTACTGTTGGTTCTGGTGGCCAATTTTCCACAGTACGTTGTATCCACTGGGTGATTCAACATCTGAACAACAACTGACTTAACTAAGATTCAAGCTGCCATTGATTCTTTGAGCACATCATCTACAACAGCTCAGAGCTTGTTTATTCTTGCTGGCACCTACAACGAGCAGGTCATAATTTCGGCCAGGAAAGCAGCCCTCACTGTATACGGATACACCGAGGACATCGGTTCTTCCTCATCAAATGCTGTGACCATTACGCATAGCTCGAGTCTTCTCTCTGGCGCCAAAGATGATGAAGCTAGTATGTTATCATTTCATATTCCCTTGTTGTTGTCCTATCCATCCTTGTGGTTGAATAGCACTTTGATGCACCCCAGACACTCTCAGCTCTTTTTCCAATGAGAAGATGACTTACTGATATATGTCTGCAGCTGGTACTGTACAGAACAGAGCTGTTAACTCCAAGTTCTACAACATCAATATCGAGAACACTTACGGAAAAGGTTCTCAGGCCCTTGCACTGTCTGCTTGGGCAGATAAGCAAGGATACTATGCTGTTGGACTTTCCAGTTACCAAGATACGCTTCTAGCCCAAACCGGAAACCAGGTCTACGGCAGATGTCGCATTGAAGGAGCTGTCGATTTCATCTTCGGTCAACACGCACGAGCATGGATTGATGGCGCGGATATCAAGGTAGTTGGAAAAGGTGCTATCACAGCCAATGGAAAGGCATCCTCTTCAGATGTATCTGCCTATGTGATCAACAAGTCTTCCATCTCTGCTGCTTCAAGCTCGGTTGCTGCAGGATCAATCTATCTAGGACGTCCGTGGAGCAAGTATGCGACTGTTTGCTTCCAGAACACCCAGATGTCGAACATTATCAACGCAGCTGGATGGGAGGTGTGGAGCAATAGCATGGCAAACACCGAAAATGCCGTCTTCCAGGAGTTTGGAAACACTGGGGATGGAGCTTCTGGAGATAGAGCAAACTTCTCGAGTAAGCTCGATGCTGCTATCAGCATTTCGACAATCTTGGGCGACGACTATGCTAGTTGGGTTGATACAGCTTATTTGTCGTAGGGGATTCGGACTGAAGGAAAACTTTCGATTCTTGCCGTGTATATTTTGAGCATGTTCATAACAGGATACCATCTACGGGCCCTTGCATACTTTGTATATATATATATTGATAGCATTTCAGCTGATAATTGTTTTCATTAGCGCAGGTGTTTGATGGGATATGATATATGGGGTTTCTGACAAATTTGGCAATCGAATCTTCATTAAGAGTTTTATTCTCAATGCATGTACTATTTAGACTCTTGGAGGCCTCATTTCGAAGGTTCTCGTAGGCGACAGAAAAAAGTAGTAGTTATGAGGCAATTATTCATTTTCCAAGCTCTCAACTTCCCAAGAAGAAGCCGTGTTTGCTATCAAAGCTTAGAGCCCATTTTGTTATTCCTGGGAGAATCTCAGAATAATTCAAATGATGAAAGTAAATGTATGGGCCAATCAATTTCAATGAGTTGTTTATTGCCACTTTTTGTGTCCATCAGGTACTATCTGGCAGAAACGTGGGACAAGAACTTCCGCTCACGTCTCCGATATATTGTCCGCATCCGAGGCGAGTTCGGTGGCGCAAGCTTACAGGCTCAGACCACTTGCATCACCGTGCAGGCCGTCGGTTCTCCACAGCTTCTTCCCTGCCGAAAAATAAAATCGGAATTGTAAACGGAGCCACGGGTTTGTCAAAGAAAGCGAGAAAGCGACTATGTCACTGCTATTTGATATGCAAAAAGTTATCTACTGCATACCCTCCTCACCCCACTAATTAGCGTTCTATACTTCTGGAGACTTCATGATACAGAGTATATCAGGCAGAAGGAATACACTGAGCAGATCGATTTTGGCCATACCTATAGAAAGGTACTTCCACCAGCTTATCTCCGCGTGAGTCGGACATTTACAGTAAGATTTCCACAACACCACCAAGAGTGTCTTTTGGCAGAATCTTCCATACAGACTGTTGCTTTGTAACTAGTCAGGGAAAGCATCCAGATTATACGGCCGCGCTCCACTTGCCAATCGTTTTCTCGCCCCTCCCTTCGCATTCCCGGATTAGCCTCCGCTAAACCCAATCACAACATCCACCAAACAATGCTGCGAAGCACTATGAACTCACTGGGAGCTCGAGGAGCTTCCCAAGTAATGCGACCAATCCTCCGAACCTCCTCTCTCACAAATGCGACACCAATCCGCTCCCTCGCACAGAGAACTATCATCTCTCGCACAATCACCCCACCAAAATCGAATCCCGGCACAGGCTTCATATTCTCCTCTTCCAGTCGAGCAAAACCTTTCCGTGGGCAGACGATATTGCAGCGCTTACGCTCCTCCATACGATCCCTTCATGGTTCTCGAAAAGGAAGAAATAGCAAGCCGGGGGTGTCAAATTCGAGCCCAAAGGCTACACCTGAACCAGAACCAACGAGTTTGGGGGGGCGGCTAAAGAAGCTGTCGAGGGAATATGGGTGGTCTGCGGTTGGAGTGTATTTTGCGCTGAGTGCGGCCGATTTCCCGTTCTGCTATATGTTGGTGTTATACGTGGGGACTGAAAGAATTGGTGAGTGGTTATTTCAGTTTATGATGAAATCCTCCGAGACAATCTTGGATCCTTGGTCAATTGAATCCTGGGTGGCTGGTCAGAAGGAGGAAATGAATACCATTTGAGCAAGATATCTGGGACAAGGATTCTCGGTGGAAAGCTCGCCTTTCGAGAGGGTGTATTCAGGATCTCTTTTTGGGTGCCTAAATCTTGGGCTCGCAGGTCCAAGAGCGATTGAAAGAGGGAAATATGATTTCAGCTTTCTTAATACTGGAGGGACTTGATAGATGCTCGTTGAAGCAAGTTGGTCCGCTCTTGTCGGTATCAAATCATCTTCGGTTGAGATAAAACCTGGGATACAGCTATCTAGGCCTTGCGCGCGATTGGCCTGGACCTGGATGTGCAATACATTCATGATTCTCAGGAACTCACTTACACATTCTTTTAGGGGAATGGGAACATGCATTCCTGTCAACCGTAAAAGGCCTGATACCAGAATCTGTCAAAAAGACATGGCATGAGTGGCGGGAGGGGATGAAGAATGCCGAGGCCGAAATCTCAGGAGCTTCCAAAGTAGACGAGGCTGTTGCAATGGTAGGTTGGGGTGTTGAAGAGGCAGAGGCCAAAAACAAGCAAGATGCTAGTATGTGCTTCCAGCTCCCTTGCCAAACACTCATACTAATCAGATTTAAGGTCTTGCAACTCAATTAGCCCTCGCTTATGCCATACATAAGTCTTTCATCTTCCTTAGAGTGCCTCTGACCGTAGCGGTAACACCCAAAGTGGTGAGAGTACTACGGGGCTGGGGTTGGGATATCGGAAAGCGGACGACGAAAGAAGCGAAGGCCATTAGGAGAGCACATCGTAAGCTACCCAAGGCCAAGAGGCTATGATTGAATCATGAGATGAGTTCACAAGGGATGTTTTGATATGTTGAGTTTACTGTATTCTAGAAAGCGCTTCTTGGGCCAACTCTCCCCATATTATAGACTTGGGAGAATGATTGTTGGAATCATCTTGGGGGATAGATGACATGAATGAGTGTATGATATTAGATGATCAATCAGATCAAACTCTCAGTGATGGGGTCCTCGGGTTTGTTGGGCCAGTGCTTCTATCGGAACTGTTCGAAATCGCTAATTTGGAGCGCTTTCCCAAGTAAATCATCGCCTAACAAAAGAGAGAATAGAGAAGTAATTAAAAAGAAAATGTAAAAAATGAGGCTGTAAGAAACATGGCTCAACAAATACCAGGTCCTCTACTAGAGCAGAGTTGCGAGCGACCCCGGGGGGTGGACTCGAAGCTCACCTTTCGCATGGATAATACCGTTAAACCACGGGAACTTGTTTCTTAGATACCCCTCAGCTTGATGTTAGTTATATACCACTGTCAGAGTACAGTACTGGTCGATCCAACTTCAAAATAGAGAAACCACACTTGGTAAATATATTTTCTAGTCTAGTCGTAACTCACCTATGACTGCATGGACTTGCCAAGGCCTCGCAGATCGCCTTGTCAATTATTCTGTATATGATGAAGTACATGCTATTTGCGGCGTGCATTGAATCGGCTTACTTACCATTTGCTGAGTACATGGTAACATGGTAAAATGTTTGGGAGTGCTTCGTCAAAAATTGTTTCCAATTAAGTCTTTCAGTTTATGGCTATAGTTCCCATACAACAGCAACGCTGGAAACGTCGAAATATACTACCAAACTACTTCTTATAAGTCGTCAAGCTCGGACTCCCTTCACATGGAGGCGCAGAGAACTTAGTCTGTACAAAGACCTTCTGCATACCGTCCTCCTTTTTCTCGAACTTATAGTAGATAGTGTCGAGTTCTGACATATCTACCCGATGAGTGACCATTTTGAGCGGATCAATCTCACCAGATTCAATCATCTTCAAGAGCTTCTCCCAGTACATATGGACGGGTGCTTGACCATTTCCAATCAAGCGAATACCGCGTTCCATAAGAGCGCCAATGTTGAAGTGGTTAGTCTGGGGTTTCATTAGTTACAAATTTCCAAATTTCGAGTCAGGGAGAAAGAAAACTCACGAATCCTGCATAGACTCCAGTAACACCACAACGACCAAAGTTTCGCACGGAAGTAATCATCTCGTTGATGATCTCCGAAGTATCAGTCTCCATCCCAAGCATGATCTCAAAGTAGTGCGCCCATCCCTTAGGATACTCTCCAGCTACACACTCAAGCGCAACATCCGGGCCTCGTCCATCGACCATCTTCTTCAGTTGACTAGTGACCGATTCTCCCTTGGGCAATTTACTGAAATCCACGAGCTCGACCTTGGGATACTTCTCTTTCATGAAGTCTAAACGCCAATTACAGTCGATCATGATTACGCGCGAGGCACCGTTCATGAAGGCGAAATCAGCGGCCATTTGTCCGATAGGACCTGCGCCCCAGATTGCAACTACGTCGCCTTTCTCGACTCCGGTGTCGACGACGCAGTTCCAGGATGTGCAAAGTACGTCAGAGAGGTAAAGTCCTTTTTCATCTGGTACCGAATCTGGGAGTTTGAGGAGATTGGTGTCGCCCATTGGGACGCGAACGTACTCGGATTGGCCTCCTGCGAAACCGCCTGTGAAATGGCTATATCCGCTATATCGAAGATTAATATAAGAACTTTAAGCAAGAATAAGATTTGAACTCACAACATCCCCGCGGTGTTACCGCCATACATCCCGTTTTCAATGGTGTTTGAATTGGTCTTCTCACATTGCGAACTCATCTTTTTGTTGCAGTAATAACACTATTATTGGTTAGCATATTTCGCCAATCAACCCGATAATCAAAAATACTCACATTCCCACAAGCAATCTGAAAAGAAGCAACAACCCTATCCCCAACCTTCAGATTGCCCACCTGATCACCCATACTCTCCACAACACCACAAAATTCATGTCCAAGAATATCACCCTTCTCAAGTTCAATAATAGACCCATGCAACAAATGGAGATCCGAACCGCAAACCGTCGAACCGGTGACTTTCAAAATCACATCTCTAGGTTCCACGACTCTGGGTTTGGGAACATCCTCTAGGATTCGAAATTGATAAATTAATAAGAGAAAATATAGAGAGGGGGAAGGTGAAACTTACGAACTTCCACAGTATTTTTCCCCATCCAACATAAAGCTTTCATCGTCTCCCCAGAGGGATCCGCATACTTACTTCGATCCCTCGCTGGATTCGTGATATCTTGTGCTGTTTCGGCGTTACCACCATGTCCGATAAGTTTTTCGGCGAGCGCCGCTGCTTGGGACAATGCCATCTTTACGAGATTTCCTAGTAATTGAGTTTGAGTAAGTGTTTGGTGTAATATTGTGAGTCAAGAGAGTTTGATATAAGGTTTTTATATTTGTTTCTGTTTATAGACGGGGGGTTGTTTTGATTGAGGGGTAGATTCTTGGGTATTTCATCATCACTTCCTGGGGGAATCTGCAGTACGTCACTATGTGGCGGATGTAGATAAGCGAAGCCCCTCGATGTTGGTTCTTGGATGAGAACGAGACGATGTAAATGCTCCTAGCTCCACATGAGGTGGGGAGAATGGGGGAGATCTTGGGGTCAAGTTGCTAGGGTATGTCCATCTGAATACTTACTGTACTCGAGTAGCTGATTGATCCTCCATGTTTTGCCAAGTGGACCCAGCTAGACATCAGCGCTGAAAATGGTCGTTGAAGTACTGTGTTGGTGCAGCGAAAAAAGGACAATTAATTACAATCAAGGTTATTCAAGAAGTGCTTTTGAGATATATGCAAAGAAGAAGTTGTAAATAGAAGCCAGGATTATGTTCCTCCAATTTTCGCGGCTTAAGAACTAACGCTGTTCCATTGACACAGATCCCATAGTCAATCACTATCACATCTACAGCCACAGCTCCACTATCTACACTCACGGCATTATTTACCCTGCAATTGTTGAATCATGTTTTTGGTATGTTACATGTCATGCTAAGAATATGCAACATATACATTTCCGGCGATGGATTTTAAGTGCTCGACAGTTTTTTTGATACTGGGCGCAACTCAGAGTTGAAAAACATGAGTTCCCCCAAGGTTTTGTATCTGCGTCGTCTGTATACATGATGGATTGAGTCCTCGAATCGTAATAAGTGTTTTTGATGTACTGTACGCTGCTTTTGCTTTGCCGGCAAAACTGTGAAGTACTTTGTTTATAAACTTCGGGTATTTTGGGAGAGGGTGGGTTTGATTTGCCTATCGCCGTTAGCTGCACCGTAATAATTAGACTTAACTACAGTAGTGCCTTCTGGGTACGCAGGTGGCTGGTTTCATACCACAGCCATTAGGCTATGGGCTAGTCTGCGCTACTCGATCGCTGCGTGGTGGGTTTGAGAAAACATGTTTGAACAGGAAGAATGGAGGTATCTGTTTCCAGGGTGGCTTTCTATATTGTAGCCGCGTAAACTGAAATCGTCGAAAGAGGTATGTTTGGCGTGGTCATGGTGATGACATTGCTGTATGATTTGAAAGTATTCTAGACCGAGTTAATAGATTCAATTGAAAGAGAATGCTCGTGGTTGAGTGTAGAAGTTGGTAACGCCAAGAAGGATGTGGCAGTACTTTGAAGGGTTGTGGTGGCCAGGGTGGTACTTTGAACTAAGTTTTAACAACAGAAGGGGTATGAGAATTAAAACACTACTCGTCCGAGTACTGTACAACTCAAATCAAAAAGTCGAGTCATAAGACAACATATCTAGATAGAAACCCCGCGCAATATGCACTGAGTGAATCACGACTTAACTAAACAAATACATACAATAACGCGATTCTGGCGTATATGGTAATTGTGTGTGTGTTTTGGTATAGAAGCCTTGGAAGGGTTCCTCTCTCTTCTCCATCCTCTTTAAGAAGATTCATTTCTCCCATGTAGCCTCTCTCTACTGTACAATCGCAAAAGCATACACTGTCGAGGTCCAATTCACCATCGAGCCTCATGAAGGCCTGGAGGCGCCCAAAACTGGGAATAAGACGTTATGCCCAATTTTTCAAAAGTCTATTTTCATCACTTCACATATACAACCAAAACATGGTGAAGCAAAAGTACGAAGGATAAGAAAGTATTGATTCTTGACGCGCTTTTGACAAGATTGTTCTGGATCTGATAGGAGTGAGCACCCCAACGTCCATTTTGTTCCCACTGTAGATAACGAGAACTTTTGTAGACATCTCCACTAACCATTTACAGTGTTCGCCGATTATACCATCACAGATACTCTCCCCCCCCTAATTAAATGTTATTTCTGACAGCTTCATGCACTAAAATTTGTATGGCAAAACGACTGAGCGCCCGCAAAACAATAAACTTCACGATTAACATTTGATTAGGGGGGGGGAGTATAAAAGATATGACAGATATGTCAAATATGCCAGAATAGCCTTGCCCTGGTAGTCCACCAGTATTTAGTTATCTACTGGCAACTAAAGCGTAACTTCGGGACCGGAAACTCTCCCTCATCGCTTAGAAGCTAGGACTCCAAGTAGAGTTCTGTATTGATTTATATCTAGGGCAAACCCAGAGACGGATAGAAGAGATTGAAACCGGCGGAAAATCTTTTGTTGGGGGCAAAGTTAGATAGCTAATAAAAGATGTAAATACGTTTAGTCACGCGGATGACCTTGCCAACTTAATCCTCCTCGCGCGTGGGTAATGGGCCGAGCTTTAAAAGCGGTGGCCCCCGATGCCACACTTTTGCTCAATACATCCACCTTTCCATCTCAAATACCTCTGATCATTTTCGTCCACCTGCAAAAACAGACACAAAAGAAGTAGCATGGGAATACCAGCGGCGTCTTTTGTAGTCTGTCATACTAAAGTCGAGTCGTATTGGTAGTTTACTAGAACAATTCTGTTATGGGGTATTTTTCATCCTTTTCACGCCAGAGAGGTACAATAGTGCTGTTCACTTCTGCGTGGAGTAAAGGTGACTCCTTTGACAGTACTCGTCTTTCAAGGATAGCCATATTTGCAACCAATTAAGCCTCAAGAAATCACTTTATCTTCAGGTGTACGTTCCTGGCGCGCCCTATGGCGTCTCTCTGGCGTGGAAGGGATACAATACCAGGTGGCGAACACTGCTAACTAAACCTTTTGATTGATACCTCCCGCTTGTAAGTTAAGCATCCATTTTATGTTTCATAGCCGGTGTGCTTAAGGCTTGAGTCGTACGACAGTCCAAGAATACCGTACCGGTACCCACACCGGCAACTTTACTTTACTTCCTTCAAACCCCGAAGACTGCGAACGATAACTCTCAAGACTCAAATGATGGCAAGAGGATCCTTGGTGTATCTTGATCCTTTGAGAAGCATTAACATAACTGTATCTTTGGAGGAAAACTGCCACGGAATACTTATGGTGTATAGGCGTATCTGATGTTTAAAAAAGTCTCTTCATCACTAAGTAAAGGCTTGAAGAGCTTCTCTAGCTTGTTAAGAGAAGTTGAGTACTGGAGAAAAGGTTTTGATAGTGCATCCAAATAAATGTGAAAGTCTGTTAGGCTTACTCGTATTCAAGTTACTACTGGAACTTAGCTTTTTTCTAACGTTGGTGTGGAAATTTGGTAAGACATCAAAACACAATTAAATTGTATGTAGTTGACAGAAAAGCTAGATAAAACTTTGTGCAGTTTAGGGGATTTGTAATAGAAATATTGCATTTTAAGCTTAGTGGTTAGTTTGATCCAGTAGATTAGGGTAGTAGATAGGACTCCACAAATACTACTCGTATACTTGAGTGGTATACTATAACTAGTAGTAATACCGTCGCTTATATCGCATGGAGGGGGAGTTAGCTGTAACTGAGCGGTCGGACTGGTCGGAATAATGCCCGGGTGCTTACGAGGGCTCGGGCCGACTCGTTCCGCACCACTAGAGTAGACTAGACTAGGGTTGAACAGCTCTTAAGTTGAGCAGAATTGGTGCCAGAAGGTGCCACTACTTCACTCCACTCCTTGAATTTAGGACGCTATGGATCACTTTACCCCACAAAAGAGTAACACGTTTTCGGGGCCTTTTTCTAAAGTTATTATAGCCTTTTACCATCAAAAATGACACTTTGCTACAGTACCGGTAGTTGTCTTTAAAGAGGATGGACAGCTAAGAGCTGCCCTTGTTACGCAGATCATATGTGACAAAAGCCTATAATGCCCAAATCAGTGTCTCTGATTCGCTGATTTCGCTAAAAATCGGGGCCGAATTGTACTATTGACCAGGCAGGGGTTCGTCGGTCATTGTCCAACCCCTGTAGATAAGATTTGAACAAAGTTTTCTATACCATGGTACCGACTCATGACAGGAGACTCTACTTGGTCCCTGGCATATCAAGTGTAACCTTTTTAGGCTGGATTTTGTCGGGTACAGGGAATAAGCCCTTGAAAGCCTTGCAATTATCACGCCTATGACGAAGTACATTGAGGGATTTTAGAAGAGGCAATTTTTCTATGTGGATATCTAAACTTTTTCACCTACTAGTTTCTTCCAAAAGATTGTACATTATTCTAGTAGGCGTATAGAATTTGTTACGGCCTGTTTGGCCCGAGTTGTACTCCCGAAATCACCTATAGTAAATAGAGTTTAGTACTCTATACAAGACTACTTTTATATTAAATTATAAAACCGTTTGACTAGTATATACATAGAAAAGAAAGTATATAAAATAACAGTAACGCTTTTTCTATGAACTCGACCTCATAATCTCTACTCGCTTATTCTACACTACTACTAACACTACTAGTATATACTATTGTGTATATAAGTATATATTTCTTACTCTTAGGTACCTATATTGTACTAATAAAATTATTAGTAGAATAAAAGTAGTAGAATAAAAGTACCTATAGTAAGATAGAAGTAGTAGGATAAAATAGCAGAAAAATACTACTTTCCTGGTTATAGAATTAAAGCCAAACTCTTTTAGTAAAGAGGGTGGACAGCTAAGAGTTGCCCTTGTTACGGAGATCATATGTGACCAATAATGCCTCAATCAGTGTCTCTGATTCGCTTATTTTGCTAAACATTGGGGCCGATTTGTACTATTGACCAGGTAGGGGTTCGTCGGTCATTGTCAAATATAGTTTCGAGTTCAATTTGCTAAGCGAATAGAGTTTTACTAAATTTTATATATATTCGGGGTACGCCGCCGAATTCAGCAAACTCGAAAAATCTCAGCCAAACAGGCCGTTAGAGACATTATGCTTCAAACTTAAGTTTTGAGGAAAAAAATAACTTTCCAAGGGTTTTTTTAGCCTGTAAGCCATCGTGACTTTTTCAGTCCTTGAGGCACAGATATATCGTGTACTCCAATGAGTAAGTCGGATGTGCCCTTTAGGACCGGATGACGCAGTGGTGGAAAAACAACAGTGGGCTGGCCGCAAAGCTTTAGTATTAAGTGCTTTAGATTTTGGATTGAGGTGCTTTTTATTGAGGCGCTAACCCTTTTGGAGGCTTAGGAGAGTTGCTACGAGCTCCACCTATGGTTAGCCATTTAGTTCACATATCTTTCTGACACCTTGATTGAACTGAGAATAGTGGATTTGTAACGCCGGAAACAAATTAGATTAAAGCCATATTATGATATACTTGAATGTTAGTACTATCACATGTCGTGTTTAGTACAACACCCCAGGTAGCTAGCTACTGGTATATAAGGTGACGGCTTCCGTTCCAGAATTCTCATTTGAACTAAAACAACCATTTCAAACTCTCAAGCTATTATCTCAACAGGAGAACCCCTCTGTGATAGATACCCATCAAATAGCATCATAAATCATCCAAAATGCGCTTCGCTATAGCGCCAATCGTCCTCACCGTCCTCGCTGTCTTCTCTGGGATGGCAGAAGCACAATACGAAAAATGTACGAGTGGCAAGGATTGTGTAAGTTGCAAGAAAATTTCAATTTGCTTGTAAGTGCCTGTCTACGCATTTGTCCTTTATTCTATTCCTCTTACGCCAGGGGGTGCTTGGAGACCTTTTGCTAATGTGTATTGGATAATAGCAAGGGTATCTGTCAATGCACTTAGTACGAGTCAAGATGATTTCCGCCATTCTCATGGTTCTCTTTGGATATATGCAATTCAAATTTCAGAAGTGAAGAGATTGCCAGTGGTGGCGGATTTATGCGATGATTCAAGGCTTGTACCTGGGATATTTGGGGTTTGAACTCAAGTTTGGTCGTTGTGGGACCTGGCTGGATTTCAGAAGAAGATATTGGCCACGGTAACCCCATAATTTCTGTTTTTGGTCAATCAAGCTATTACAACCGCGAGACCATAAATTTGAGGAATACTTCTGTGGTTATGGCAAATACCTCAATCCATTCTATGGTGCACTTTTGTTACAGCTTTGTAAGGTGCGGAACAGGTTGGGTGGTGGCTGTAGAATACAATAAGGGAAGGAATATGGATAGTGAACACTACAATAACGCACCTACATCAAAAACTGTGTTCCTTGTTGTTACATAATACCTTAACCCTATCTTTTTGTCCCTTGCTATTCAATATAGACGCGCCCAACCCAACCTTAGCACCCTCCAGTGTCAACTTTGCGCCTTTTCTGTTACTACTCAGACTTGACCAATTCTTGGATTTGGTGTTTTTGGTCAAGTAGTCAATTTAAGGATTACAATAGCACAGAAGGATCACTCACTTCTCTGTCTCAGGGCTAAAACAAAAGGTTCATTTTCTTTAATGCCTACCCAAACTCGACTCTATTTTTCAATCCCCAGCAAATTCCTCATTCAACCATTCAATTGGATCACTCCAAATTCCATTTCTTGTTCGTAAAAACATTCAACAACCCAGAAGCCGTGATATTTTCATTCTTAACCAACACCAGCGCATCCAAGTCCTTCGCTTGAACCTTCTCACAAGCATCCGTACAATTCTGGTTCCTACTCTTATCCCAAGTCCGTCTCACCTCAACCCAGGAAACATTTTTCTCATCGTTCGGTAAAAAGTTCTCGAAACACTCTGTGCAAATCTCCTTCGCCCGTCTTGCCTCCGGCCCATCCATAACCCACACCTTCGCCCCAAAATCCCAGCCCCCATAAAAGAAGGGCTGACACGTCCAAGCATACTGCGTCTGATTCTTCCGTCTATCCTTAGACCTCGTCCCTATACGCTTCAGATCCGACACATCATAATCATCATCGAGAGTATACGGCCATGTGCGGTTGAGATATGGATCACCCAGCCCATTCCAGTTCTTCCATTGGTACCGGTGGAACTCGGGGTCGAACCAGGGATGTGGTGTGCAGATGCCGTCCCAGCAGCAGTGCGAGCTGAGGATTGCGCTATACGAGGGACAGAGGGTGAATTCGTGGGGGACGATGCCGAAGGTGTGGATGTATTGCCAGGTTATGTTGCGGGCGCCGCAGAGGTAGGTGTTGAGGTAGCTGTTGTCTGAGAGGGAGTTGCCCATGGTTGGGTTTTGTTTTTGGGTCAGAGCTGGAAGGAAAGAGAGGATTTGAATGCGGGTCGTTTTTGAAGAATTTGATTTCTCGAGTATTTCCTTTGAAAGGGGAATGCTGGAGGGGTTGGTTGTGGGTGTTTAGCTGATGTTGATGCTGATTAGGATCTCTTCTGATACCAATATGTATATTGGGGGGAATGTTAATGTTAAATGTATGTGGTGTTGTTGTTGAACATCTTCCAATAAAGGACTGACGGCGGTTGTGAAATATTACGAAGGAAGGCACAATTGCGTGAGGGTTACTCAAGTACCCACCTACAGATGTGCTGGGAAAGAGGCATGTACAGCATTTAAGGTTCATTTCTTCAGAGGCCATGAGGGACACGTTGAATATAAATAAACCCGGGCCTACCTATAGAAGTCAAGTCTTGATAGGAGGAGAAGGAGGAATGATGATAGAAACGAGGAAAGTCATTTGCTAGGTGGACGATGCAAGTATCTCAACCGAAGGCGTAAAACATCATTCCTGACCTCGCCCATGCCTAGCAGCTGAACCAACCCACAAGCAGCCAACTCAAAAAACATCAGCTTTGAATGCACATCATCCACCATGTATGTCTTGGTGGTTGCCCTCCCCCTGCTCCTAAGCAGTTATGCAAGTATAATCCGTCGTCGTGATCCCGACATATTCTCGACTCTAATAAATCCAGTAATTTAACTTATTCCTTCGTCGGAACCAGATTTCTCAACGAGAGATCATAAACGATATCCTCAATCTTCTTGACGTTGTACTTGATACTATCACTTCGTCGTCTCAAAGAATCATTCTTCAAATTCAAGATCTGGAAGCCAGCATGAAGATCCTTAACAAATTGACTGATTTGCAATGGTCGTTGGTAATCGCCTAAAGTGACGGAATTGATAGCCAATCTTGCGAGCTCTTCAATGAGCGTGATGAGTGATTGGAGGTATTCTTCGATGGTGACATGGAAGGAATCCCGATCTTTGAGGTTTACGGGAACTGTGAGATTGTTAGCTTTGTGACTCAATTTGTGTATTTCGCAGGCAGACTTGCCATTAAGAATTTGACCGACTTCTTCGATGGTGAGGAGTTTGCCCTGTACTGCGGGGCTTCCATTGATGGCCATGCCTCCAAGCCATCCACAAAGGAGGATGGAGAAGACGACATTTTGTACTTCTCGCGTCCAGAGACCATTATATCTAGCCATTTAATGTTTGATGATATTTCAGATGTGATGGAATATGTTAGACCTACTTGTAATAAGGAATATCGGAAGCTATCTCAGCAAGCTTGGCAATGCTCTCCAGCTCCTCCTTGATCGCATTCTCCGCAGCGGCAATCACAGGTTGAACTTGGAGGCATTAATCAGATATAATGTTACGAAAGGGGCTTAGGGGGGGGTTCTTACGATGTGCAGCTGGTGTAGAATGGGCCCTGGAGAGAACAGACTGGGCCTGACGACCCTGTCGCTCAAGCGTGGTGAGAATGGCACGAATCTGATCACGAGTTTCGGCATCACTGTCAATCTTCTTTTGGAGATCTTCAAAGATCTTGGGATCGACCATTCCTGTCATGGTAAAGTCGGCCATTTAGGCGTTGAGATGGCGATTTATGGAGGTTTACTGGAGGTTCACTGGAGGTTTACCGTGGTGGTACTATTGCCGGGATGCCTATCGGATCGGTCTTCGCGTCTGACGCGCCCACATATAATTTTTGATGAAATAAAAATTTGGGTTCCAAGTGGGAGGGAGGAAGGAGGAATTATCTCAAATGATTAAGGTTCGCTCTCAGTCTAGGTCTTGATTTGACTGACTGTAAGACTTGGGAGGATCTTGAGGCTTATTTTGTTTTTATATGGAGTAGATACTTGCTTCACGGTAGGTAGTTCGAGGGTAGGTAGGTACTTAGGTAGGTTGTCGCTGTTGACTGGCAGTCACAGGATAGAGGCGCAATATTGCAATCAACTGCCACCTGCACACACTGAGAACAGTCACCCTTCTTCGCAACTCTGGCAAGCCAAAAGTTCGCAATGAAAAGAATCGTGTCGATGTCGCGTTACTCGGAGGCAGTGTAATACCGAGAACACAGTAGGAAAAGACACAGGCAAGCCTGGCGGTCTTTCCCTGAAGGACAAAAATAAGTATAATCTTGACGTCGCCCGTAGGCAACTTTCAGAGATTAAACTGAAAAGAACAGATACTACACTTGATCTAAGCCAATAGGCAAAGAGAGCTAAAGAGAAAAGGAAAAGGAATTTCGGGAGGGAGGGAGGCTGTATATATACCCCTAGGGAAGTCTGCCTCGCACGGACCGCGCGCTAACGAGCGTGCTCGCAGGCCGCAGGCGCACCTGCAACCTCCAGGGCTGGAACAAACTGGAAGCCACATGATCTTCGGTTTGAACTAAATCACGTGCCCGGGTGAATTAATGTTGACGTGGACCGCTCCCGTGTCGTCGAGGTCCCCGGCCGCTGCATCGGGTGGCAAGGGCAGCCGGAGCCTCGACAGCCCCCGCGATTGATGCCTTGCGTTCGAGGCAAAAAACATGACTTTCACCTCAGGTCTGAGGTTGTCACTTTGGGCATGCCCGGGTCCCGGCTCGCATGGGCTTGGAGGCTGCTGGCTAGTACGGAGTACTTGTACGATCGAGGGGATAGTATTACTCAGGTAATGGAGTTGAATACTCCGAAGGGAGGTCAAAAATGGAAGAGAGGCTTGCTCATCACGTCCGATCTATAGCCTCCACTTGTGTTGCTGGTTGCTGGTTGCTGTTTGCTGCTGTTCCCATCTCCAGGTGCCGGATCCGTCACAAATTGGATGTCAATAATCTGATTTGGAATACCAGTACAGGAGGTACCAGTATTTTCTGCTAACAGGTTGATGCCTCTTCTAGAATTACGGAGTACTATTGTCCTTTTTCCATGTGAAAACATCCATGGATCCAAGCCAAGTGGAAGCATCGCATCCCATCCAGGTCCTGTGACGTTTTCAAGGTTGAAGGTCCATTTGAGTCGGCCATCGGGGGTGAGAGCAAGCATCGACAACCTCGGCATTTGTTAATATTCACATGCACCGCCGCAAGAGTCTAAACCTGACCTCCGCTCGCAAACCCCAGTGGCTGCTTGGTTTTCTGAACCAACACCTATTAACTAGTCAGAACCCAAGTCTTGACTCTCTATCTTCCTTCTTCCTTTTCTGTAAAACTCACCAATATCTTTTCAACCCCCATATCCAAATCAAACATACCAATTATCCAACTACACAATGTCTCTCAAGAATGGTCTGAATGCCCTCTCGCCAGGTGTAGATTGCACCTCAAACTGACATATCCGCAGATGCATTCCCCTCTTCTCAAGCATTCGATGCTATAAATGCTGCTCTCTCCTCCGACGATGCTGAGCGCGCCAATGCCATCAAGCAAGGGAACGCCGTCTTTGCGTTCACGATAAAGAACAAGGCCGGAGAGACTGAGAGCTGGCACATTGATCTCAAGGAGAAGGGAGCTGCTGGGAAGGGACTTGGAACCAAGCCTACAGGTTCGTTGCGCTGTTCAATCCCAATTACCTGTTCTTTTTACCCTTATTGCCATACTGTTCAGGCTGTTAGAACTCCAAGCTAATTGCTTATCTATTTTAATAAAGTCACTCTTTCCCTCACAGACGACGACTTTGGCAAACTGGTCGCAGGCAAGGCGAATGCACAAAGACTTTTCATGTCTGGAAAGCTCAAGGTCAAGGGAGATGTAATGAAGGCCACGAAGATGGAGCCGATTCTGAAGAAGGCACAGACCGTCAAGGCGAAACTATAGAGAAACCAATGAACAATGTACAACATCATCATCCCTGATTTATGCTCGGCGATTGCGGTTGGGAAACATACAGTAGGGGGTATACAATTGGATATTGCGGTAGTGTGGGGGGTGGGTTGGGGGACCATCTGCTAGGTTGATTCACACGGATAAACTTTGCTCATGTAATATGAATACAAATACTACTTGTCCGGGTTCGAAGAATTCTTAGCTTGATATTGAACAGGTTGTTGGTTTAGCTAAAACTTGATTGATTGATTGATTATATTTTTACGCCTAGCGGAGAACTAAGCGATGCTTAAGTTTCCTAGGGACCTCCCGAGGGGTATAGGGGCGTGCTAAGCTAGGGAATTATATACAAAAAGTGTAAGTCTAATTATAAAACCTTAGAAAGTATTTTAAGCGTGCGCGTAACTAGAATAAGCCGTATAACTATAGACCTTCCCCTCTAGTTAGGATAGATATAGGTAATTTAGTATAGGATTTTCTAGACAAGTTTAAGCCCGAAGGTATATATAGATGGCTAGAGAGCCTTGTTCATTCGCTATACGTGGTGGTTTATAGCCGTCGCCTAAGAATAGACGTCTTAAGAAAGAGTTTAGCTAGAGAGTAAAGAAACGTAAAGAAATGTTTTTATAGTTTTTAAAGGTTAAGGAGGGTTGTAGCCCTCCTTAGCCAGTTAGCCCCTAAGTCTCGTAGTAGTAACATTCGTCGCCTAGTAAAACTGGGGTCTAAAGTTGCCGTATATTGTTGCGATATGCCTTTTCTCCTTGCGCTGGCTACATGCCGGCACAAGCTAAGCCTGGCTAAGCCTGGCTGCATGCCGGGACAAGCTGGCTACGCATAAGCCTCAAACACTAGCTGCATATGAGCGCATATGAGCTGACGTACTCGAGTACCTGGGAATACGATATTCCCATCTGTTTGTAAGCGAGGAATCACGTGACGTGATTCCTGGGTATATGAGGGTCCTGTAGCCACCACTTAGCTAGAACTTCAGACGCAATACAATATCAGATTATTGTACCATTCTCATTGACTTACAGTTAAACCAACATATATAGATCCCAAAGGGTATAAAAAGAAAAGAACGCCAAACTAATAAAAGGAAGGAAAGAAGTAAGAAGTAAGAAAAACAATTAACTAAATACCCTAACGAGTATATATTCTAGAGTAGAAACTAGTTTCCCCTAGGAACTTAGTAAAGTCCTTTAGGGCCGCTATAAGGCGCGAGAGATATTCGATAGCCTCTCCCTTGTTATATAGGGGAGGCTTTAGCTTTAAGGGCCACTTTACGAACTTGTATATTATCTTTCGGTAGAAAATAAGGTATATAGGGGTCTTGTCTTTACTATACGTATAGATTAGTTTAGTACTCTCGTACTTAAACTTCTTATAGTACTAGGTAAAGTCGTCGTGTCTTAAATAGATAACGAGGAGTCGATAGAGTATATTCCAAGGGAGATTAAGGTAGGCGTAAGGTTTAACTTAATAGGATATGTCGAAGCCTTTATACTACCTAGAGAGCTTCTCGCTCTAGTAGTCCTACTAGGACGTTCGAGCCTAAGTCCGGAGCTCCCTTATAATAGATTTAATACCGCTAATAGTAGGTTGTAAGGCTAGCCCTATATCCCGAGGGGTATATTTAGCGCCTTTATTAGCTAGCTTGTCTACCGCTTTGTTGCCCTCGATACCTATATAGCTAGAGGACTATCTAAGTCGGACGTCGTATATAGCTAGAGCTCTTTAAAGATTAAGGAAAGCCTACTATAAGGAGGATAAGGCGTCTTTTCTTATATACTATATAACTAATATACTATCGATATAGAGTGTTATCCGTCTTTAGTTTACTTTTAGCAAAAGTGCTATAACGCGCTCTATACCCCTCTACGCTCCTATTACCTTAGTATCGAAGACGTAGGAGACGCTGTTAATAGAGCCGTAGCCCTTAGCGATCTGTCGTTAGCCCTAGTAGACGGCGTGGCTATAGTCTACCTGTCTACCTCTATTCTTATTATACTTCGACCTGTCCAAGAAGACGGTTACTTATAAGTCGTTGTAAGACGACACTAGTATAGTGTGTGTGTGTGTGTGTATAAAAGACTTATATTATAATCTATCTACTATAATAAATGATATAGTGGTGCCAAGCCCTTAGTAAGCCCCGTGACTAGAAGGATCCTATACTACGTAACTAGGTTGTTATAGATGCCCGCCTCTAATTAGAGCGAACAGTGACCCACTCGAGCGAACGAGCTTTAGCGAGTGAGCGACGTGGGTCACGTCGTGAGTGTAATTACTTTAGACAGAATAAAAGTGCTCTAAAAATAGATTATATACGTTGACCACGGAACGTGTCCGAGTGGTCAATCTAAACGGCGGCGGTGTAAGAGAGCTAGCAGAATGCTTGATTGGGAAGTGATATGCCTGTTTACTGTAAACTTTAGGCTAAACTTCCTATACTCGGCTAGATTTGGCCCGTGCGCCCCTCTAGTGGGTTTAGGTGTTCATGCAGGTTGACCACGGAACCTCTCGGAGTGGCCAATCTGAACGGCGGCGGTGTGAGAGGAACTGGCAGAATTCTTAATTTGGCTACCTAGGTATACTCGTACTTGAGTAAACACCAGCAGCCAGCCAGCCAGCCAGCCAGCCAGCCAGACAGCTACACAGGTAGACAGGTACACAGCCAGATAGAAAGCTATACAGCCCGGCAGCTAAACAGGTACACAGTCAGCCAGTCAGTCAGCCAGCTAGCGAGAGAGGTCCCGATTTTATACCTTTTTACTACTACTATAGGCGGGTCGAGTATACGTTTATACTAATGTTTATCCTAAAATCTGTAATATACTAATATATTCCCTAGTGCTATTACAAAAAAACCTATATACTTAATAGCGCTTACGACTGTTCGCTCTGAAAATACATAAAAAGGAACGAATTTATGTCAACGTGCCTAGTAATAACCTCGTCCCGAGGGTATAAGGTTAACTTACTAACTTCGCTTCTACCGAGCTCTCTCTATAATCTAACTTACTTCTACCGGGTTCTCTCTATAATCTAATACCTTTTATCTATCCGATCTAGTGTCTACTTCTAGCGCCGGGTCGTGTCTTTAGTATTATAGGTTCGACACGTTTCTATAGATTACTAGTTTTATTATCTTATAGTTCTCTAGTACTACTACTTCTATATTTATATAGCCTATATTAATATGTTAGCCTATAAAGTACACCCTTCTCGCCTTCTTATATAATCCTATCTTAGTATATAAAATTACTCTATCGATAGTTACTACTACGTTCCTAATTTTTCGGCTCTCTTTAATAACATTGCAGGCTATGTTAAAAGTGCTCGGCTATAGTTAGCCTCGTAGTAAAGCCGTAATACCTTTATACGATAACGCTACTACCGTTGTTAAATCCGATAAATAGATATATAGTAGTAATCTATTTAGACCGTGTATATCGACCCTCTTATTTACGCTTAAATTTAGTAGGAGAGGTAGATTATATACTATAAATCTATAGTTTACTAGGTCCAACGGAATTCTACTTAGGTATATTAATATATCTATAGGTTTCTACTACCGCTACTTACTAAACTGTTAGTAGGCCTATAAGTCCTTACGTTAATCCCTTAACTAGCTTATTATCTACGCCTTTGTCTACCTTGCCCTGTCTAAGTTAAGCTCGTATACGAATTCTCCACTATATACCGCGCTTAAGCCCGTATATTAAGGGTATAGTAGGATAGTACTATCTATACTTAGTCTACCTTATACTACTATAGTTGTTAATAATTATGACAACCTAGTCACGTAGCATAGGATCCTTCCAGTCACGGGGCTTGCCAAGGGCTTAGCACCACTATATCATTCATTACAGTAGATAGATTACAATATAAGTCTTTTACACACACATACACACACACTATACTAGTGTTGTCTTACAGATAATAGCATAATAGGTTTCTATTTATAGTCTAATAAAAATTTAGATCTTTTCGTTTAATCTAAGAAATTGTTAGATTAGCTCTATAATTTAAAAGCCTTAAGAGTTGTTATTTAGTTAGAAGTTATAGAGGATAAAGCTAGTACGAAAGCTAAAGCTAAAAGCTATTACTACGCTCTAGAAAGTAAACCCCTAATAGTCTGTGTGTTCGCTAAAATTATAGTTATAAAAGTAATTAGTAGCTGTATTAAACGGTAGTAAGCTGATTTATCGTAAAGCTAATATTATAGAAAGAATATAGTAAGTATACTTACCTCTATCTCTTAGTCTAAAGGCTTCTTACGACAGTAGTATTTACTTTCGCGAGCGACCCCGCTTTGTCTAATCTAAGGTCAAGTTTATAGCGGCGTTATATTACTCTTTTACCTTTTCCGCTACCTTGAAATTATATAGTATTTATTAAGCGTAGCTTAACCCTTTCTTCCTAATCTATTTATCTTTCTTAAGACTATACCCCTTCTATCTTACTAAGTATTTCTCCTATCTTATTAGTATAACTATTAGTGTGTAAGACAGTTATACCTATGTTGTTATATTGATAAAAAGATATAGAATAGAGAAGGACTAGCTACTAGACTAAGTACAGTATGTAGTGGCGTAACCTGGAATCGCCAGGACCCGATCACGTGATGCCACCTAGAACCTATTCACTTATCCCTCGTCGCAACAATAACTTACTTTTTTAAGATTCGCTCGATTTCCTACTTAAGATCCCGACCTACTACAATTACCTCTAGCTTTACTAGGCTTAGACGGTTATATAGATTGTTACCCTTTAGCTTTAACTCTAAGTAAGCGACTAAAATAACCGAGTAAATTTTTATCGTCGGTAGAAGATCTAGCTTATACGCTAGACGTCTAACCTATTCTATAATTATAAACGGTCTAGCTCTCTCTATATAAAGCTTTTTATTTTCTTTTACTATAGGTAAGTTATACCCCTTATATAATCTTAGGAACACTTTGTCTCCTATGTTAAAAAACGTAGGCTAATAGTTCTTATTATATAAGTCCTTTATCCTTATTGCCGCCTTAGCTAATACGTCTACTACTTCTATTCTTACCGCTAGTGTGTTTGATACTTTAAAACCTATAGATATTAAATTTACTACTATATTTAGGCTAAACCTATAATATAACTTATTTAGTAATTTTCCTATTACTAAAGAGCTATAATTGTTTATTATAAATTATAACTCTAGTATAGTATCGAGCTATTTTATAAAGTCTACTAGCGCCTAATAAAAATATCTTAGTATAATCTCTACAGTCTAGTTAGTAATTTCTAACTACCTATTCAATTATAGATAATAGGCTATCGAGTAGAATAACTTAGTACCTATTACTCTAAATACACCTCTCTAGAATTCCCTAACGAACTTCTTATCTCGGTCTAAGATAATTACTTTTAAGAAGCCCTAATCTAATAGTCTCTATCTTACTACTACTACCTTTACCTATTCTTACGCTATCTAAGTTTCCTTTTCCAGTATAAAAATAGCTTTTTTCAAATTCTTATCGGTTATAGTTAATATCATATCCTATCTTTCTTTACTTTATAATAGAGCTAAGATAAAGTTAATTGTAATAGTATAGAACGACACTAGAGGGCTTAGGATCGGTTAGAGAGATCCGTTTAGCTTATGTCGCTTTATACTAAAGATTATATAGTCTAGGTAAAATTTAAGGTAGTCTTTTAAGCTTTTTCCTATCTAACGGACATAATATATATATATAATAATATATTCTATAGCTTTACGTAACTATTACGACGAGGATAAGCGAATATACCGGGTAGCATCACGTGATCGGGTCCTGGCGATTCCAGGTTACGCTACTACAAGCTGTACTTAGTCTAGTAGCTAGTCCTTCTCTATTCTACATCTTTTTACATACCTACAACCTAAGACGTAACTATCTTTTGCACACTAACAGTAACCTAAATACCCCGCTAAGTTATATACTTATTTAAAAATGTCTTTTTGTTGCGACGTGGGATAAGTGAATAATAAAGGATATAGTAAAACAGGTTCTAGATGTAGCAAAGGATAAGTAGACAGGTTCTAGATGTGGTACAGTTTAGGAGGCATCACGTGATCAGCCCTGGCGGTCTGACGAGGCCCTAGCAAACGCCACCAAATATCCTACTATATAGTCAAGTAGCTAGACCTCCTGAATCCTACAAGAATTATGATACTAACAACCTAGGACCTAACAGTCTTTTGTACTAACACTTTTATATAGTATCGCGTATAGAATGGTAGGTGAAAATGCTCTAAGGAGCCTAGAATTAGACGTGAAAACTCTAGCTATGTACAAGTGGAAATATCGGATCACGTGACTCACTCCATTCCCAGTTTGTGATATATAGTTCTAGGGTATATAGAGTCGCTTAGGTAGGCTATCCGACTCTATATAAAAGAGTAACTTGTCTTTTAGACAGTATAGAAGTTAAGCTTTATTAGCTCTAAGTTTATCGTTCTTATAGATAGTCTAAATTATTCTAGTCTACTTACTATCTTATTAGTACCTGTCAAGGTGGGATAATGAGTAGATTGTCCGCAAGGAGAGAAGGAGACTCCTCGCGGTGGAACTAACTAAATAGCTACGGAACCCAGAATACCCCGCACTTGCAACAGTACTATTCACTTTCGCTTACCCCGCACTTGCAAGCAATACCCCTTATTCACTTTCGCTTATACCCCGCACTTAGAATACCCCTATTTACCTAAGCGACTAACACGTGTAAATCCATTCACCATAAAACTCGAAATCGAACCTTTACAATTCGTCTTAAAGAGCCTTTGCGCGTCCTTGTCTTTTAACTTCTAAGTGTGAAGGAATTCGATTTTTATATAGTGAATAGGATTTAGCACGTGACCCCCCTGTTAGTAGTGAGGGTACTAGTTAGTCTCAGCGCGAGGAGCTCTCTCCTTCTCTCCTTGCGAACAATCAATCTATTCAACCCTTACACTAAGCTCTCGACGATGTCCTTAAATATCTGCTAGAAGACCTAGGGATTTTAGGTCGCGGCTTTAAAGAGAGCTCGCGGATCGTTACAATAATTATAAAGGTCGCTAGCCTCGAAGTGTTTTAGTTAAGGTAGTAGATCAGCTATATTAGAATACAACGACTATGTCGATCGTATTAGTTCGTAGAAGGCGGACAATATGTTAGGGTAGGATAATAAGTAGATTGTCTATAAGGAGAGAAGGAGAACTCCTCGCGGTAGAACTAACTAAATAGCTATAGAACCCTCAGAATACCCTGTACTTGTAATAGCACTATTCACTTTCGCTTCGCTTACCCCGCACTTACAAGCAATACCCCTTATTCACTTTCGCTTATACCCCGCACCTAGGATACCCCTATTCACTTAAGCGACTAAAACGTGTAAATCTATTCACTATAAAACTCGAAATCAAACCTTCACATAAAGGCGAAGAATAAGGCGAGAAAAGTATAGTCTCTAGCGATAGTCGCCGTTGGAGACGTAAAAGGAATAAGACATTAAGGCTCTCTATATTAGAGGAAAGGTAGAAGAACGTTATAGAAGTCCCTTATAAAGTAGTTTATAAAGATTCTATAAATACTAACAATCTATATATTACTTCTACTACTTATTATATACTTAATTCTAGTGCCTTAGCTTAACACTTTATTAATTCTACCTACGCGTAACGAAATAGATTTATTTTAGAACTACTCGCTCGGCTATAAAGTCTTTATATTATAGACGGACGACCTTCTATTATAGGTGCTATTATATATACTATTACTTTAGATTTAATTATTAGTAAGTATATCGAACGTTAGTAGCGGTTTTATATTACTACGCTAGCATCTTACGATATTATTCTAGGACAACCTTAGCTAGCTCTTTATAATCCGAACGTAGACTAGGTAGGACGAGTTATCGACTTTTACTTAGGGTTTTATAAACCCTACTATATTCTAAAAAGATTAGATACTATACAAGTTACCTATGTAAGAGAGGAGAATCGAGTACTACTACCGCGGAAAGTAGGCGCTGCCGGTTTTTATACGCTTATAAAGACTTATAGAGTTAAGCTGTTCTCTTTATCTCTCTTTAAGATTAATTAGCATTTATAGAGGTCTAGGGTAGTTTTAGACGACTCTTTAGTTAAAGAATCTCGTTAGATTTGTCTTAAGAATCTTAATAGCCCTTAGTAGATAGAGCGTATTTTATAAGAGGGTTCCTTTTTATCCCTACCTAACTTTAATATCCCTAGAACTCGACGACAGAGAGCCTCGGAGCTCTATTTACGTAGTATGTTAATAGAGGACGTAGAAATCGCTTTACGACTAAATTTAAAAGTCGACCCTACTTCTCTATTACTACAATACTACTATCGTCACTTACTACTTTTTAATAGAGACGTAGCTAATATCCTACTATTATACCGGGATTATAATCTCTATATTAAACTTAAGTCTAATAAGACTCTACCTTATAGTAAACTATATAATATGTCTAAACTAGAGCTTCTAGTTTTGTAAAAGTACCTTAAGGAATAGTTAGATAAAGGCTTTATCCGCGCGAGTACTTTACCTGCCGTATCGCTAGTTTTATTTATAAAGAAGCCTAGCGGTGGCCTTCGCTTTTACGTAGACTATTAACTTCTAAACGACATTACTATTAAGAATCGGTATCCTATTCTACTAATTTAAGAGACCCTTTAACGCTTAAGCAAGGCTCGATACTTTATAAAGCTCGACGTGATAGCTATATTTAATTATATTAGAATAAAGGAAGGAGACGAATCGCTTACTACTTTTAACACTAGATACAGCTTATTCGAGTCCCTTATTATACCCTTTAGCCTTATAAATACCCCCGCTACCTTTTAAGCCTAAATTAACAAGGTTCTTTATCTATTCCTAGACATCTTTTATACTACTTTTATAGACGACGTACTAGTCTATTCTAATAACCTTTAATCCTATCGTAAGTATGTCTACTAAGTACTTAATACTCTTTAAGCCGTAGGACTAAATTTAGATATAAAGAAGTGTGATTTTAAAGTATAAGAAGTTAAATACCTCGGTATAATAATTAATACTAAGGGGGTACAGATAGACCTAGAGAAGGTCTCTATAGTTGTTCGCTAGTAGACGCCGTCTAATCTTAAAGACTTATAAGCTTTCCTTAGGTTTTCGAACTTTTACTGTCGCTTTATTAAGGACTTCTCGTATATCGTCAAACCTCTTAATTTCCTATCTAGGTAAGGAGTGTCTTAGTCCTAGGACTCGGATTATAAGTATACGTTCTAGACTCTTAAGCGAGCCTTTGTTTTAGCCCCTATTCTTCGACACTTTAACTATACTAAAGAAGTAGTCTTAAAATGCGACTCTTCGGATTTTATCTCTACTATAATACTTTCTTAGTACTTTAACAGCGTTTTACACCCTGTTACGTTTATGTCTAGGGTCTTTAATCCTACTAAGTATAATTACAAGATCTACAACAAGGAGCTCCTCGCTATTATACGAGCCTTTAAATCCTAGCGAGCCGAACTGGCCAGCGTCGAATATCCTATTTTAGTCCTTATAGACTACTAGAATCTTAAGTACTTTATAACTACTAAGCACCTTACTCGTCGCTAAGTTCGCTAGAGTAAGTTCTTGTCCTCTTTCGATTTTGTTATTAAAGTGGCCCCCGCGAAAGACCTTGTTAAGCCTAATTCTTTGACTCGCCGCTCCTAAGATTTGCCCTAAGACTCGGACGACCCTCACCTAAAATACTAAGACTAGGCCCTACTTAAGGGACGGAATTTAGACCCTGCCTTACGCCTGTCACCTATTTAACTTAACGAGATTAAGGAATCTAACGATTAGAGGATTACTTGTATACTTAAAGAGGGTTATCCTAACGACTCCTTTTAGAAGCGAATATCTACTAAAATAAATCGGGTTAACCGTACTCTATACTCTAAAGAGGTGTCGCTATTAGAGTACGTGATTCACGACAATCAGTTATACTTCTAGGATCGCTTATACGTTCCTAACACTAGTTTACGCGTGTAGCTACTTTAAAAGAGCTATAATTCTGTCGAAAGCGGCCACCTAGGACGAAATAAGCTATTTAAGTTAATTTCTCGCTATTATTAGTAGCTAAAACTTTACTACGATATAGCTTAGTTTTATAAAGCCTGTAAGAATTACGCTCGAAACAAGTACTCTTAGCTTCGTTATTAGAGCACTCTAAAACTACTTCTACTTCTACTTTAGCGTTAGATCGACTTATCTATAGATTTTATAGGACCTATCGCCTAAGTAGACGGTTTTAACTAGATAATAGTAGTAACTAATAGACTTTCTAAAGACTACTATATTATTCCTTATAAAACGACTATAACCGCCGCCGACTTAGCTTATATCTTTGTCCGAGAGATTTAAAAGCTGTATAGACTCCCTAGTTTAATTGTCTCTAATCGAGGAACCTTATTTATATCTAACTTTTAGAAAGCTGTCTATAAGATACTATAAATTTAAGTATAGCTCTCGACAGCTTACTATCCTAAAACTAATAGCTAGACTAAAATTATAAATAAGTTAGTAGCGAAATATCTTCGACTTTATTTGGACTTTACTTAGAAGAAGTAGGTATAATATCTTCCTTTAGTAGAATTTACTATAAGGAATATTATAAATAGCTCTACTAGAATGTCCCTCTTCTTTATAAACTACGGTTACTATCCTAGGCTAAGCTTTTTACTACTAAGAGACCTAGATTCTTTATTACTAAAAGAACTAGCTAGTACGTAGTTTGTATAAAAAATGTAAGAAATCCTCGAATTACTTCGAACTAATCTACTAGCTGCTTAAGACTCTATAGAGTCCTTAGCTAATAATTCGAGAACTCTTACTCCTAACTATCGAGTAGGCGATTTAGTACTATTAAGTACTAAGAACATCCTATCTAAGCGTCTTATTCTAAAGTTTAACGCTAAGTTTATTAGTCTATTCTACGTTTTATAAAAGGTTAACTCGTATACTTATAAGCTAGACTTACTAGTCGAACTTAAAGCGATCTACCTAGTCTTTTACACTAATTTATTACGTCCCTCGGCGGGCACTCTACTCCCTGGCCAGTTAAATCCGCCAGCGATGCCGGTGGCACTTAATAATAGTAGTTAAGAGCTCTAGGTAATCGATAAAATCGTCGACTCTAAACGTTAAAACGGTTAGTTCTAGTACCTTGTTTAGTAGCGAGGTTACGACGGGAGTACCTAGGAGCCTCTTAAAAACGTCTTTTCAGGGTCTATATCTCGCGCTCTATTCTATCGTTCGTTTCCTGATAAGCTACAACCTACTTCTAAGGAACTATAAGCTGCCCGGGCTGCTTCGAAGTAGTAGAATTTTAGGTATAAGGGGGGGCCTTATATAAAGGTTCGATTTCGAGTTTTATAGTGAATGGATTTGCACGTGTTAGTCGCTTAAGTGAATAAAGTGCGGGGTATAAGCGAAAGTGAATAGGGGTATTGCTTACAAGTGCGGGGTATTCTAAGGGTTCCGTAGCTATTTAGTTAGTTCTACCGCGAGGAGTTCTGTCAGGGAATCACTAGAAGCGTACAAAAGACTACTCTAGAATAAGGTTGAGATTGATCGCGAGCCTTCTAAGAAAGTCCTAGAGCTAGCTATTATTTATAGTCTACAACAAAGAATCTACGCTATACTCGATTAGGCCAATTGGGGAAGCTCTATCTATAACAACATCTATAACAACATTTACTAAGCGAGTCAACAAACTTACACGTGACTACATTTAATCTACAAACCTACTCGTGACTATAATCCATCTACAACCACAAACCTATACGTAACTACATTTAATCGATAACCTAAATCCACACGTAACTACATTTACCTAAGCTTCGAGCCCTTACATATAGTCCCCCCTTACTCTATTAAATATATTGTAAATTAGCGTCTTAAGGCTAAATACGGTCCTAAAGAGCCTGTATAATCTCTACACGAGTAGGCTTAACCTTCTAGGGGAACCGCTTCTCAAATACGGTAATAGATAAAGTGGCTAAAGAGACAACGTTATATAAAGGTTCCTAAGTGTTAGAGTTAGGATCGTAACCTCTCTACCGAACTAAGTACTAGAATTCGCCGTCGACTCTCTAAGAGTCTAATATCTTATTAACAGCCTATAAAACGTTACCGTCAACGTTAATAGTAACGGGTAGAGCTGGTGGGTTAACCTATCTAGGTAATAGAATACCCGCGGCAGGTCGTAATAGGTTAATATAAAATACTAGATAAATTTCTTCTAACTTAAAGGGTAACTCTAGCTTATACGAGTAAGAATTAACCACTTAGAGTACTTAGAATAGGCTAATAAACTTAGAGTCGAATTTTAGAATAGGGCGCGTAGAAGTAAGGTTTTTTATACTTAGTAACACTATATTACTAACTCGGTATGCTGGCGTAGGAGCTCGAGTTTTATTAGCGAACTGTTCTATCTTATCCCGAGCGGCTAATAAATTAGTACGTAGATGGCCTAGAATATCTTCTATTTTATAAACAAAGCTAGAGCCTTATTTCGCACTTAGTTTAACAGGCCAAGAGGCTATAGCTAGTACTAAAATAGGTAGTCTAAAGCTCATCCGAGGGTAATAGCTATAATTAGCGAAAAATAGTAACATACTAGTAGAACTATTAACTACGTTCTATATAGAAAATTCCGCCATAGGTAGTAGTTCTACCTAATTTTCTTATATAAAATTAACATACTAGCGAAGGAACTAATTAAGAGCCTTATTAACGATCTCGGTCTGCCTATCTGTTTCTAGGTGATAAGTAGTAGAGAGTTAGACACTAATCTAAAGCTTAGTATAAACGGCTTTCTAAAACGTAGCTATAAATAGTAAGCTACGATCGGAGACAATAGAATCTAGTAGGCTATAGAGTTTCTAAACATAGAGAAATAACCGCGCTAAGTCTTTGGCTATTATAGTACTATAATAAGGAAATAGGTGACGATCCTTTGTAAGTCTATTATAAACCACTATAATAGAATTAGCGCCGTCTACCTCTTTAAGCGGCCCGACGAAGTCTATAGAGAGGTCCTTCTATCGCTAAATCGGTATAGGTAAAGGTTTTAAAGCTCCTTGGTACTTAAGCTAGGAGAGCTTGTTCCGAGTACAATTCTCGTAGGCTTTATAAAACTGTTTAATATTCGAAGAGACGCGAGGCTACTAATAGAACCGAGAGACTAGCTTAAGTAACCTATTTTTTCTAGGGTGACCGCTTTTAACAGAATCGTAAGCTCTTTAAAGAAGCCATACTCGGAGTTCTATATTAAGGACATAAAGGCGGTCCCGAAAGTAAAGTCTATTATTCTTAATTGTATATTTAGACAAGGAGACTTCCTTCGAGTAAGGTATATAATTATATTAATTAAGTTCGGTCTTAATTCGTCTCTAGAAGGGGTCTAACTCGGTTCCGGACTTGTCTATACTATACTCGTCCTTGAAGAGTCTTATAACTTTATAATTATCTATCTTATTATCGTCTAACTTAGCGGGGGACAGAAGAAGTAGGTTCTAAGGCTTTAAGAGTGCTTGTTTTTAGTACTATAGACGGGGGTCGGTGCTATCCTTAGGAAGGTCCTAAGAGAGTCGAGTAAGAGCGTCTGGTTTCCGATGCTTCGCTCCTTTCTAAGGGCTAATAACAAAGTTAAATTCCGAGAGAAACTCGCTCTAGCGAACCTATCGCCGAGATAAGTCCTTTGTTGTTATAAAGTACTTTAAATTAGAGTGGTCGGTTATTACTATAATAGGATAAGCTGTACTATATAATTCGGACTTCTAGCTTTCGAAAGTACGAATAATAGCTAATAGCTCTTTATTGTAAATCTTATAATTATATTCCGCCGGGTTAAAGGTTTTAGACATAAATACTATAGGGTAAAGAACGCTGTCGTACTACTAGGACAAGACTACGGCTATAATATAATCCGAAGTATTACATTCTAGGACGATCTCCTTCTTAGGGTTAAAGTAAACTAGAATAGGTGCCGAAATAAAGGCGTCTTTTAAAGTCTAAAACGCTATATTATATATTTTATTCTAATCCTACCGAACACTATAGACAGAGAGAAGATTAAGTAGTTTAACTATCTTGTCGAACCCCTTAATAAAGCGTCGGTAAAAGTTTGTAAAGCCGATAAATACTTAGAGGTCCTTAAGGTAAGACAGAGTAGACTAGTTAACAATAGTAGAGACTTTCTCGAGGTCTATTTATACGCCGTCTATAGTAATACTTATACCGAGGAATTTAACGCTAGTAACTTCGAATTCGCACTTCCTAATATCGTACTATAACCCGGCTTCCTAAAGGGTAGTAAGGACCTGTTTTATATAAGAACGATAGGAGAGTAAATCGTCTAAAAATATAAGAATATTGTCTAGGTAAGTAGTATAAAAGATATCTAGAAAGGGACGTAAAACTTTGTTAATCTAGGCCTAAAAAACTACGGGCGCGTTAGTTAGCCTAAAGGGTATAACGAGAGACTTAAATAAGCCGTAACACATCTTTTTTATCGAATCAGGTTTTTTGTTCTAAACGACCTGATTACTTCTTCTGTACACTAAAGCGTATATTTCCTTTCGTGGGGATGTACTCCCGAGGCGCCACCCTCTCCCCTACCCCCTATAT
>UNPR01000240.1:0-71794 GCA_900536425.1 Hymenoscyphus linearis | reverse complement strand
AAGTTGTATCGTATTATGACAGACAGGCTCCACCTGATGGAAATCGTAGTTGGAATATTAGAACTAACGCAAATGGGCGGAGAAGTGGTTGGTGGTGGTGGTGGTGGTCGTAAAAGGAGAAGGCTAGCACGAAGTTGTGGTGAACGGGAAGGGTTGCTGCGCTGCGCTGCAGGCTGCGACTACGTACGCACGCAATAATTCCGCTTCGGTGGCCAAGCACGAGTAATCAAGCGGCGACGAAGGGAATGTACGAGAATAGGAAGGGGGGCGTAAGAGGGGGGTAGAGTGTAGAGAGTCGAGGAGGTGGAAAATTGATAGTGGTAGTGTTGAATAATTAGAAATGTCGGTCGGAGTCGGTACCTCTTCTCTTGAGATCAAGAACCTGGAAAGATGGAGATGAAATGGAGACGGGGACTGGGACGGGGACGGTGTGTTAAGGACCGTAGGTGGAACCCTAGAAGTGCGAAAGTGGACTACGACAAGCAGATAAGGTGTCCATCCGGACTTATCGCCTCATACCTCATAGCATACCTCATAGAGCGGGGACAGCACGTGCCGAGTTTCCTTTCAGTTTTGAATCATCAATCGGATCTCTCAGTCACCGTCACCCAAGAATTTGCCCAGAGCCCAGAGTCCGAAGGCATCAACTCGTATTTCACTTGGAACCCTCAGCCTCATATTCTATACTTCGCTACTCCATACACTTCGGCAGTTACTTAATCTAAAGAAAAGCTTCTTCAACCTTTAAAAAATGCGGAAATATAACAAAAACATATTTATATCTCAATCCCCAAACTAGTTCGTCTCGGATGCCGATTCCGAGGTTCCCTCCCACCTTTCCATACATCCCATCCCAGCCATTCAAAGAGGGAAAAAGGGTGGTGTATAAATAAACCCAATGCTACTACTAGCTAGATACCAGTACCATCACCTATAAAATCCAGAGGAATAATTAATCCTCATTTAATCTCTAGTATCAACATCCATCTTTCCGGGCCAGGTCCACCCAATTGGAACCCAAACAACAAAAAACCAACCACTCCCGCCCAGCGGCCCAGCATATACGAGTAATCCAAATCCCTTATATCCCAATCCCTCCGCCCCATCAAAAACTATCAAAAACATACTTCCACCTCCAAAACTCAGGTTAAATCCTCAAACCATCCCCAGATTCCCCACTCACCACCCACCACCCCCCAAAAAAAACTCAAGGTACCTACCTACTCGTACCTACTCAGCATTCCCAAATCATCCAGTCACGAGTCAATCAATCAAACGCCATCGGGTCCCATCCCGCAAGCACACAAGCACGCAAGCACGACAGCACTGTAGGCTCTACTCAAGTACTGTACGTATCCTGATTAAATTTTAATCGACCCAATTTATTCCGTGCCACACCCCAATAAAAATCGGTAACACCACCCCACCGCTTTATATATATTTATATATATATATATATTAATTAATAAGATACGATCGTTGGGCTTAAGGGCTTAAGGCAATATAGAGGAATAAAATAGAATAGAATAGATAATTTTAGTTGGTGTTACTACCTACCTAGGTAGGTATATAAAAAGTATGGTGGATAAGGGTGGTGGTGGTATAGGTTTTGGAACAAATTGGGTCGGTTAATCAGGATACGTAGGTAGGTAGAGTGTAGGGAAGAGGAAGGGGGGTTAAAGAGGCAACCAACATATGACTGACACTGACACTGACAGATTACCCAACCCAACCCGTGGACCTTGGAAGGCGACCGAAAACCGAAAAATCAAACCCCTTACGTGCTTGCCTTGCCTTGCTTACGGTGACCAAAACAGTCAGTCAACAATCAACAGTCAACAATCAACAGTCAACAGTCAACAATCAAAACAGTCCATAAGAACAAGACAAGAAAAGAAGAAAAACCCAAGGTAACCTAACCTAAAGATTCTTAACCCACTCACTCTATTCCATGCACTTCCCGTGGATCGGTATCTCTACCTACTCAGTTCTGTCAGGTATCTAGATAGCATAACATAGTCTGTCTAAGCAGGAGTACTCGTAAATATCCACAAATAATCGTGAACCGTAGACGTAGAACCCCCCCCTTAAGTTCTTTGTCCACCAACCACACCCTGCACCTGCCTACCGTACTCGTCTCGTACACCAAGGCTACTGGCTACTCACAGGCTGCTGCCTACTCCGCGACCCCCCCTCCCCTCCTGCATTCTCACCGAATAGTCCAGTCACACAACCGCACTCGGTGAGTCAAAATTCCCCCATACCCGGTCGAGCTGGAGTAGTTACTCATACTTAAGTACTGTACGGTACATTCACACCTTACAAAGTCAACACTACACCTCAAGATCCCCCCCAGGCAGACCATAGAAAACCATCAAGTATCAAGTAAACACAAAAACATCAGAATCATTTGTTCATATTGTTTGTCTGCTCTGCTGCCTTTCCTTCCACCCACTCCCTCACACAACACACACCCAATCAATACCCTAATTCTACCCCTCTCCCCCTTCCTTGCCCCTTCCCTTCCCCCAAACAACTAGCTACATACCTACGCCCCCACAGAAAAGGAAAAATCCATGATGAAGGGGGTTGGGGAACCAAAAAAAGAAACCGAAACCCATACAATGCCTCATAAAAAGATAATAGAAACCAATCAAATAAGAAGATAGAAACCACGGATCAAGGGCCCCCAAAAGGCAAAAGGCATTTTACTCCCCCTCCCTCTTGGACAAACAATGTCAAGGACGGATTCGGGGAAAGAAAAAAAGAACAGGACACGAGTATAGAAAAATTCCACGACTGCGTCATGCAACTAAGGACCACCCAGAAACAGGATTCCGAAAAAACCAATGACAAGAAGATAACAAAAAAACAGAAGCAGCTGAGAAATGTGGTAGCCGCATGCTAGACTGAAAAGCCCTCCCCCCCGTCATCATCCCCCTCCAAGTCCCAAAATTCAATACCCCGAGAATAATCTTCCCATACATATTCCCGAAAACATATAAGGTGACAAGGGGGAATGGAAAGCGACCTTTCCAGGAAAAAAAAAACAAAAGACATGAAAACCCACGTCCCAGACAAGATCGCTGAAAGCATTATGAAAAAAGGAATAAACAGAAAAGTATTATTCGAGCACCAATTATTGTTGATAGTAAACAACACCTGGCTGGGCTTGTGGATAGTAGAAACCGTCAGGACTTGGTGTCATCATGCCCCCCATACCCATCACTCCACCCGTTTGTGGCATTGGATAAGCCGGAGGTTGTGAGTACGCTGGGAAGGTGGCCACTGCTGGAATTTGTGCCGCATCATAGTAGTATACCATTCCGTTGACCTCCTGAGCCACAAGACCTTGTGTATTAGCTTGCGATGTGTCTGGCTGTTGGCCGGGTTGAGGATATGACGTTGCTTGAGGTTGATGCTGTGGTTGTGCAGGCACAAATTGGGGAGGACCACCAGGCTGACCCATAGCAGGATTATATGGTTGAGGGTAGTAGTAGCCCTGTGGCGGTTGTGGAGGAGGCATTACTTGATAAGGTTGAGGATAATAGTTTTGTGGTTGCGGTTGCTGTTGATATGGGTTTGGTTGGAATGGTTGGGCGTGAATTGCGCGCTCTGGTATCTGCGAAAGTGGCGTACCTGTAGAGGCTTGGCTTGGGTAAGATGGGTTGCGGGAGTGCATCATAGCATCTGGAGGATAGCTGTTCCCATTGACTTGAAGAGGAACTTGCTGATGGAAGGGTTGCTGATGCTGTTGTGGGGGGTTAAACGACAAGGTGGCAGGTGATTCTATGTCCGCAACAGATACAGCCTTCTGGGGGCGAGGTTGGTGCATAGGGATAGGATTTGGTCGATTTTCCCGGAAGGTGGGTTTTTGAGGTAGAGGATAAGTTTGAGGTCGGGGTTGTTCATCAATAACTACAACCTGGGGAGTTCCGTCCTGAGGTTGGTGTGGAGTAACGAATTGATTTGGTTGGACCGAATGGCTTGTCGGTGGTAGTTTGACAACTGGTCTGGCGGACATTGTGGAGCCGTTGGGGGATATGATACTATCCCTATTGACCTCCCTCGCCAGTGAAGACCGGCGACTCATTGCCACACTAGGTGCATAGGTACTGCCATATACACTACCACCAAAAACACTGGTACGTCGAGAGAAGCCACCGATTGATCCAAAGGCAGATCTAGGCCCCCTGCCCCGCCCACCAAATCCTTGCTGGTTAGGACGCATAGCTCGAGGGATGAAGATAAATGATCTATCCATCGCGGGATATATGTAGCGTGGAGGGTAATCCGGTATAGAAATCCTAACTGGTTTATCTCGACGCATAGGAGGACGGTGGTCTGGCAGGCGGGTGTATTGCTTGACCGGTATTCCGGGGAATACAATCGGCTTTTCCATATTGGCCAAAAAGACTCTAATTTGTACATTGCCAATATGCTTCGTGGTTGATAGAGCTCTATTTGGTGGAGCTGTCGAAGGAGCGCTGATCGGAACTCGTGTAGGCAGAATGGCCGAGCCTTGTGGATATCCGGATGATGGGACATGGCGAGGATGGGGTTCACTGATCACTTCGTGCATGTCGTGAGCCCAAGGTGCATCGGTGGTGGGTTCGAAGGGTTGAGGCATTTGACTAGAGAAAGTTAGTTGATCATCAATATATCTCCTCTACACAGGCAGATATACCTTGACGGAGCATAAGGACCTCCTATGCCAGGTCTTCCTCGTCCCCCTCGACCTCTTCCAAAAGGCCTGAAGCCATTGGCAGCAGGACCAGAGTGACGGTGATCATGCATAAAAAAGGCCCCTCTGTTTGGTACAAAGGCAGGGTCTGCATCTCGTTTCTTCTTGTACTCCTCGTGCTCTCTTCTTCGTCGTTCGTGAGGCAGCTCTTGTGGTTGGTCCATCTGAGCGGTTGATTTCACTATTGGAAGTGACGGCTCTCGCTCTTGTTCCTCCTGGTGTATATCGGCGTCTCCTTGAACATCCTCGTACTGAATCTCATCAGGAATCCTGTGGTCCGAGATCTTCAGCCCATTCAACATCAAGTGCATATCGTTGTTGCCATTCGTAGCGGGTTTCTTTGGGTGGCCATTTGTCGTTGCTGCCTGGCCATCCTTTCCCTGGATTTCTCCATTGCCATTGGGCTTGACAGAGCCTGCAGTGCCGGCAGAGCGTCTCTCGCTGGCGATAACCTCATCCCCTTCTCGAGCTTCGTCGTCCTCACTTATTATAGACCCCTCACTCAACGAATCATCGCTCAGGGAGCCAGCGTCCAGAACGCTCTCCTCGTCACCTACATCCTCAACCCGTCTTCGACTTGCAGCTAAGTCCCTCCTGTGTCGATGTACCATCTTGGGGAGGTGGATGGGCTGTCGTTCGAGATGCGACGGGTTGCCGGAAAAGCGTGAAGAGTTGAAAAGGCAATATTTCGTGACAGATCAGATTATGGAGTGGCGGCGCTGAAGCGAAAGTTACCGCCCGCGGCAGAGAAAGTTATGGGCGACGATATGCTGGTGATGTAGATGATGAGAAGCCAGAGTGGGTGATACCTGCACGCCGGTTGAGCAAGGTAGAATGGGAAGATGTTGAGGTCTTGATTTTTGGTTGGGTTGAGAGAGGCTGAGAATATGAAGCCTTGGGCAGTCGCGCTTTCGGTACCCCTGCACAGTGCTTCCCTCGCCGATTTGGCGCTAGGCTCTAGCGAATCCGGGGGATGATGGGAGGATCTGGTTCTCGGCTCTGTAATCCACACCTCCCAGGTTTGAGTTGGGGAGTTGGGTACGACGATTTGTGATAGATTTATTCGATGGGGGGGGTTATTTTAATTGTTTTTCCCTGTGTTTTATTAATGGTTCTTTGAGGAGTTTTTGGTTGGTTCTTTTAGGAGGAAATAAATTGAGGTTGGAGCTCTGTCTATCTAGGTAGTTACTTCTCTTCACTAGGGGGCTTCTAGTTCTGCATTATTCACTACAAGTACCTAGGTAGGTAGCTACACGCTACGTCACTTTTCAAAAATATGATGAACCTACAATAAAAGCATATCTACAAGTCCTTGAGTGGTTTTCTTTGAACGATGGTGTTCATATATTATAGAGAATTCGGAACGAAGGCTGTAATTACTCCGCATGCAATTTCTCGTATCACCCAAAATTACGATTCCGGCACAATGGTTCCCGCAATCATGTCTCACGGCTTTCTAACGTCCTCAACGTAACGAGTTAGCTGGTGATGCAGACGATTTGCCAGCTCATGCGCCAAACGCTACGGCTGCATCTATCACTATGCTCCTCATTACGCCCATTCACAATGGAACAAGTATCATCTCAAAAACGTTCAATGCTCATTTTATTTGCTTGCACTGTCTCGTGGGGTCCCCTTGTTGCCATGTGTATCGATCCATCTTACAATGCTCCCCCGAAAAGAATAAAAAAAAAACGCTGAGGGTTCTTGAAAAGCAAACCTGTACGCCCCGGATGGATCATGCCACCATTCTTGCGCCAGAAACAACCCAAAAAGATATGTAAGCGTACCCTCCAATTATGTACAACGCGGCAGTTCAACACAAGACAAAAATGCTAGATAACAGATTAAGAGAGAAAAAAAGACGGAGCGAATGTCGAGTGAGGCTCGAATTACACAATGTCAATGGTTTTTCGGGCGACTGACATTACCAGAACGCCAGAAATCCGCAACAAGTCAGCAGCTGCCAAAGCGTTACTGATGACCTTGTTGCGGGTGCATTTTCATCATTCAAGAAACATCGTCGTTGAGTCGTTATAAAAGACCTGCATTTCAAATCAAGTCGTTGGCCATGGTTGGACCATTTCGAAGTCGAAACTCTCCCAAACACTCTTTCCATACGCCGATAAGCACTTTTGAAGCCCCCAGATCTTGTTGTACAAGAATGTTATGAAAATCGTCGGTCTTGCATGACCTGTGAGGCAGCAGCCATTACTTGCTGTTGAGTTGGCATTGGGCCAGCTTGAAGCCCGTATGGATTCACCTGGGTGCCATAGCCTTCAATGAATTGCTGCATTCCCATTCCAGAGATACCCTGTGATTGTGACACCGGACAGTCCTTATGAGCCATGAGAATAGTTTTCAGATTAACAACTTCTTCTCGCAGTGAGGATATTTGCTGGCTGAGTTGATCGTTCTCACTACTAAATATCTCAACCTTTTGTTGGAGGTTTGCCAGCCATTGCTTCTTCCGCTGTCTACACTTTAATGCCGCAACCCTATATGGCGTCAGTATGACGTTGTGTTTCGGTTATGTTAAAGATGACTTACCTGTTTCTTTCCAGGAAGTTTTTCCGCTTCTCTTCGTCTGTCATCTTCTTGCCGTTGGCGTTGTACTCCTCTTTGCTCATATCTAATTCTTCTTCCGATTGTGGCTCAGATTGCATAGCGTTGTTACCCTTTGATTTCTTGGATGGGGGACCCTTGGATGGAGTTTCGTCTGTGGCTTTCCGACGTCCGTTTGTTTGGGGGGGTGGGTTTACTCTCTTTCCTTTACCCCGAGTATTAGGTCGGGCTTGAGACTCATTATTATCATCAGAACTCATTTCACTAACTCCGCGACCGGAGTTAGTGCTGACAGAGCCGTTATGTCTATTAGCCATATGCGGAGAGGTTTCGGCCGATGTTGGGCCCATCTGAATGTTAGGTGGAGGATGAGCGTGAACCGGCAGTTGAGGCGCCATCGCGTAGTGGTTAGTGGGCTGTGGTCCATTACGAGCCTGAGCCAGTAAGAAAAGACCGTTGGCAGCATCATTGGCGTCATGAGAATCGAATTGGCTAGTAGCCGGCGGCTTAACCTCTAGTCCATTTGGATGGTCTTGCGGCTGAGATGTGACGTTTTGGTGAGCTTGATGCGATGCCTGCTCTCTCTTCTGTGCGGCAGCACTCATAGCTGTCCGATGGAAGTCCAAAGTCGTAGGAGTAGCACCCCCACTAGCCATAAAAAGTGCCTGAGTATTTGGACTTGGCTCTGGAAACATAGATCCACTACCGCCTGGCGTTAGACCTGACCGGAGACCGGACTCATTAGGAGTAGGGAACCCTCCACGGAGATGATGCCCGTCACTAAAGTAATCGTCCCCTTTCTGAGGCCCTGATAACATTGCAGGACTTAGTGGGCCTGAACGGAGACCTCCCCAAAAACCCGGCGTGACTCCACTACCGAGAAGGCCGGCTGGCGAGGTAAGAGCAGCAACAGATGGGAGTTTTGTACCGCCCGGCGTCTGCACTTGTCCGCCGTTGGTATTGCTTCCACTGCCGAATGCAAATGATGCTTCAAATGGATTGGTTTCGGTTGCGATGTTTGTGTGGGTTACTGAGAAGTAGTCTGGTGGTGGTGCATTTGATGCGGCTCCAGCACCAGGTCGAGGTGGAGGAGGTCCAAGGGGGTCTGCATTCGCGCTTTCAATGTTTGGATCTATTTTAACATCGGCAGCTATTCCATCAAGTCAGCATCTTGTTTTGATAAGTATATCAGTTTGTACAGGGTGAGTATGTTGATTGAGAGGAAGGAATGAAGTGGGTTTGCCACCGATTCAGTCGACCATTGGCGCGGCAAATTTGGACGCTAAGTGGCGTCGACGTCACTGTCGCCATTGATGGTATATAAGGTGCGGCAGCGACAACGGCAGCGACAACAGAAAGGATGTATGAGGAGACATGTTACTTACAAGGTGCTTTTGTTGGTTCGGTTTTGGGTTGCACAGGTGAGGTTGATGAGCCTTTGTTAGAGGCGTCAGGAGGAGGATTTCCCATGGTTGATTTCGGAACGAGGGCGCGCGGGGAATGGGAAAGTCGGTGTCAACAGGCCGTTGTTGTGGGAGCAAAGACGCCTATGACGATATCTGTCGTATATGCGACGGTGGCAGTGACCGTGGTCAAGTGTGTTGATTGATTGTGGTCGAGTAGTCGAAGGATGACGACGGTATATGAGGTCACCTTACAGAGACGGTAGTGTGGTTGTGGGCGGAGGCGCGAGGTGGTACGGGCTCTACCTGCCTATGATGCTAGGGGAAGACTCGTTAGTTTCTGGGGGGACCCAAGTAGGCTCAGCACCAAAACCTTCTCTCTCAAACACTCGACTTACCACTTTCTTCTGACACGCAGGCACGCAGGGCAGCGCAGCGCAGCGACAGATTCTTGATACGAACGATTGCGATTGTAGCGACCAGTGCGATAGAGCGATGGGGCACGACGAGACCGGTGGATGCGCGCAACACGATAGGCGTGGGAAGGTTGAGCTGGATGAAGGGAGTGTGGAGAAGAGAACTTGGGTGCAGCAGTGCAGGAGGAGCAGCGAGGCCGGATCGTGGGTTCTGATGGCGTAACTGCCCGACAGCCCCTGACCAAACTCACTTTTGAGGGCCGAGTCGCAGGACGATACTGTAGCAGCGACGCGCGATTCCGATTCCAATGCTGCTTCTGGCTGCTGCTGTTGATGTTGCTCGACAACGGCGTTTTGCTGCTGGGTGCGAGACGTGGTGAATTGCTGATGTTAGTACAGGTATAGGTATGACGCGCTTTCGGATATCAGAAGGTGCGTCGGCGAAAGCGTGACGCTCGAAGAATTTGTCGGTGACGTATTCAGCTCGCAGCGCAGCGCAGACAGAAAAAGCTTCTTCGTTCACTCGTTCACTCGACACGCTCGACCTGAAATGCTGAGCTGAACGAGGCAGCGGTGCACAAAAGGCCGGATGAAATAATACAGGAACAGGTAATTATTATGGGATAATGGATTGGGGGCAATGTGGGTGGTGAGTAGACCAGTTACAGCTGCGATGCGGCTCTTTTGGTCTGGTCTGGTATCTTGGTCTTGGGCTGCTGGGCTTGGTTGATCGAGGGAGAGAAAGTTGGGGATGAAGAAACAAAGCAGCGTCATCTTGTCGTCATATCTGCCAGCCCTTTTGCGTGGATGCCTGAGGCATGAAGATATTCACCAATCACGGCCCGCCAAGAGGACATTATTCACGCTAGTCTCGGATTGGGACAAGTGTCTTCACGCTTTGGGAAGCTGCTTGGAAATCCATTTTTCTTCTGTCGACTCGACCAGGAAGCTGTTTATTGGTCGGTTACACACTACCGTTAGTGGTGTCTATCAATAGGTGAACTTTTGGTCTCTTTCTCTTTCTGGAATTATATATCTCTATATATATATATTTTTCACAGTAAATAGGTAGGTAGCTTTCATCTTTCATTTTTCCCAGCAATTGATGTTCGAGTCAGCTTGCATTGCTACTGTCTCGGGACTCAAGGCTTAATTTGGCTTCGTTTCGACTTCGGCTTCCAGCTTCCTAAATCGAATAGGAGAAACAATAGACACCTGACTCTTAACTAAAGTGGATGCAAGACTTGGTAAATGGTTAAAGTGAAAAATCTTCAAGAGTAATATCAAATTGTTAAGGAAAACATTTTACAAAAGATCCGAAATTTAACTAACAAAGCAAAAAGCTCAGATAATAGAGGTAAAATGAAACTGTGTTAAGACTACTGTATAGGTAGTTCAGTACAATCTGGCTTCATCTCATCTCTAGTTCAAACCCCTTTCCTCTAACCAGCTATAGACAAGTCCACCCAACCAACAAGAACCGAATATCCATCTAATATAATCCCAACTCCAAATTCATCTAATAACACCAAAAGAAACCCGAATTAACCTTTCCCGGCAAATTCCATTGATGAAAAAAAAGAACGGGAGGCTCAGCTCTGGATTTAGTTCGATATTAAAGGAATTCCCCGCCTCTTTAAAAAAAGAACTCAACAATAAGAATTTACGAGTCCAGAATGAGGTCCATAACCACCTAGGTACTGTACAGTAGGTATGAGTATATTAATATAATATCAAATAAACTACAGCTACTTCAAAGCTAGCTGAATATCACCACACAAGGGAATTCCCCGCTTCGCTTATAAAAGTCCGCTCTCAAGAATCTTCACATAGAGCAGAGATTCAGCTCCGGAATAACCTGAGTCCTGACAATGAAGGGATATTTCAAAAGAAGGGACTGAGGACTCAAAAGAGAAGATTTCCATGGGATGGATAGTAGACTTATTCCGGAATCCAGAGCCGGTCAGCTGAGTCTCTCTTCTCGGTGCTCACAGTGTGAACCCCAACCAACTCGCTCTTTCGCAACTCGGAATTCTCCTTGTCAAGAGCCTCAGCTCTGGGCAGTTATTCCTATTCCAGTTTCGCGTTGGTGGCGTCACGATTAAACTACTGGCTTAGCAACTGGGCACCTTAGTACCTGGGCACCAACCAACCAACCAACTAGAAGATTGGTGTGAGATAATACTTGGATCTGATAACGATGAGAAGCTAGGTAAGAGGTAGGTCTAGAGACGGGGACTTGATTGTTAGAGTACGATTCCCGAAGAACTTGAGCTATTCTTTGAATCGGGGGATATAGAGACTATCGATCATATACCCTTGAATAGAAAGGAACTAGAGGAAGAGTAAGAGCAAGAGCATACAGGAGACACGTTGTCTTTTCCAGGTCGGATTCCAGACTTTGCGCAAATTGCAGTTTGGATTCTATCCAGATCAAATGAGAATTCTAGATTCTCTTCGCTTCCTTCAAGACTATAGTACATCCAACTTATAGTATGGTAGCAATTCAAAGCTTCGAATCCTCACCACCAACACCACCAACAGCCCTAACCCTAAACCCATGTCTCGGAGCATGAACCCTAACCACAACCCCCCTCTCATTCCTCCTCTCAATAACCACCTCCTCCCCATCAAGTCTCACCAGCCTTCCCCGATCTCTATTCTTAAACCCCGAATCAATGGGCCAAACCTCAATGTCCTGTCCTAGTTTCAACCCCGACGGATCTTCAATCCCCTCATTTTGATCTTGATTTAAATCAATACTTTCCGCAAAGTCGGATGTAGAAACTATTTCTAAAGCCTCAGGACCTTTGATAGTTTTAGGCTTGCCTAATTTAGCCGCTGCTGCACGCTCGGCTATGGAGAAACGCTCTATCCACGCGAAGACCTTGGGGAACTGTGTTGCGGAGATGTAGGATGGTGGGAGGGCACCTGGGAGGGTTGTGAGCCAGTGGAAGACCCAGATTGCTGTTTTGTTGTTAGCCACTTTACACTTCCATTTCCACTTCCACTTTCTCAAAACAAACAAGAACCCTCTCCCCCAAGAAAAATCATAGAGAAAGTAAAAAAAGTAAAAAAGAAATAGAAAAAACAAACCCATAACATCAGCCAACCCAGGTCCCTCCCCCTTCCCCCCCATAACCCACTCCCTCCCATCCCCCAAAACCACCCCCTCAACCCACCCAAAAGCCCCCCTAACCTCAACAAGCGCCTCGGCCCTTCCCCTATCAACCCCCTCCTTCGTCCAACTCCTCCCCGTATACTCCTCTCTATCCCTCTGAAAACCAACATCCTTCATAATCGGCAAATCCGTCGGAATCAACTGGGAAGCTCTCAAAAAGAACCCCGAGTCTATCGTCCAGGACTCAAACATTTTCTCTGCGAAAGCGCTGTTTGCAGAGGAGATAGCGGGGTGGGAGGGGGAAGGTGGGTAGAAGGTTTGGAGTTTTTGGAGGATGAGTCGGCTGTCGTTGTAGATTGTTCGGCCGATGGAGAGGACTGGGATGCGTCGGTAGAGGGTACCTATTGCGTGGATGTCGGGACGGGGCATGGTTGGTGGTTGGTGCTGTGTATAGTATATAATTAGTTTTGTTGTTTTGGATATTGGGGAGGAGGGGTTTTGGGGAGGGAAGGGAGACAAACGCATTGTGTGTAGGGTATTTGACGGAGGTGTAGATACCATATTATTCTATTTCTTGTCAGTATCTATCTAACTATGTTTGCGTTGGAATTGTAAGTGTAATTGTAATTGTCTGCTTACCTTTTGGCGTAGGGGGAGAAGCTGTAATGGTACAGAATGATTTCTTGATTGGCAGCCATGATGAAGAACTTGGGGGTTCAATTGGAAAAAACCAACTTTGTAAATAAGGAGAGAAGAAGAAGAAATTAAAAAGGTTCCTTACTTGTTGTGGGGATATGGGATTACCTTGAGCTTTACTTATTCTACTCACGCTTTGGAAGCTGGTAAATGTGGAGGGCGGAGAACCTTGGAGCTTCCTGTGCCTCGGCTCAAGTTTGGCTATGATGCTGATTACTCAACTCGGCGTTTTGACAAGAAAAGCGCAGGTAATTGTTTTATCAAGATGTTTAGGTAGTTGTTTTGATTGTAAATAGTCAAAAAATCACGATTTGACTAGAAGAATAGGTCCACGGGTACTGGTACTCGTAGGTGAATAAGTGCTTCACTGCCGTGTTCCCATCCACCTGCATCACGACGTCAATACCCCACACTGTGGCCCCTTTTGCCTTTCGCTTCAGCGCTATGGCCACGCAAACCACCATTGGGGTGAATTTGGACCTCTGCAATTAATTTGTTGCTTATTATTTCTATTGGCGGAAAATACTAGAGTGTAAATGTCGAATATATGATGTTCAAAATTGGAGACAACTGAAATTTAAATACGAGAATTGGGTTATTATGTATGATAAATCCATTTCAAAGGGTTTTTTTTGGATCAAATAGTACTATAAACAACACATATTATGTTTATCACAAATCGTAACTCCCCGCTTCAAAAGCCTCACTATTGTAAAATAGGGCGGAAATATTGTTCCCATTGAACAGCCGTCCTTCCAGAGCGTTGACAGCCCGCAAGGCTGAAAGTTGATTCGTGAATTTGATAAATACTTTTGGTTTCTCGCCGTGTCTGTCGATGTAGACTCTTTCCACGCGGCCATACTAGATTTATGTTAGTATATCAAAAACCAACTTAATGTATATTGTTTTGAAGGGAAAAGGGAAAAATACCTTCTCATCACATTCCTCCCCTATTTCCTGCATCAACCCACCATCGCCAGACCCTTCAACCTCCTCAACGAGATTCATACCATCGACCATTCCCCGTAATACAACGACCTCAGACATAGCCCCGAATTTTCCACCTTCGGATTCCTTCTCTGGAACATTCTTCTTTCCGCCAATGATTTTTCCTCTAGCACCAGAAGGATCACGGAATCCACCACCTTCGGCGTCGGATTTCTTCTTCCGTTTCTCAACTTGAACGCGTAAGGGATTAACGATACCTGAACCGTCGGCGCCGAGACCTGTTCCTTTGCTCCAGCCGTATTTGGACATGAGACGTTCGGCAAAGCCTTTTTGGCCCGGACGAAGAGAACGTGGAGCTTCGTCGTCTTGTGGAGCCTCGTCTTCTTCTTCTGGTTCGGCGGCGAGGGCTTTTTCGAGTTCTGCTTCTGAAGCTGGGAGTTCGCTGGGTGCAGGGGGGAGATTATAACGGACTGGAGCGCGGGAAACTGTGCTTCCTGTCTCGAGAGGCGTGGCTTGCGGTGGCTCGGGCGGAGGAGGTGGTGGTTGATTCGGTAGACGAGCAGGACTTTCAGGCTTAGAATCGCTGAGGGGCTTTGGTGGTGGCGAGTCCATAGGTGGAGGAGCAAAGGAGTAATTCGAGGGCGGCGCAAATTGATTTTTCATTTGTGGTCGATAGTCTTCTTCATCACTATCCTTCTCGCTTTCTGATTTCCGGGCCATCCTATGTGCGTACAGTCTGTCTTTCCACTCCCGTATTTCACGAATCTTTTCATCACTGTGTTTGTATTCCTCGTAATTATTTGGGCGTGCTGGATCGTAGATATCGTCCCAGTCTTGAACGGCGACATGTTCTTCTCTGTGCTTGTTCTTCCTCCTCTTGCGACCACCTCTCTGGCGTTTCTCCCCGCCTCCGTAAAAACCGTTCACATCATCATCGTCTCCTGTTGCTGTCCAATCGGCTAGAGTGTTTTTCGCTGCTGGTCTTGCTGCTGCTGGAGCGGCTGGTTTTGATATGGAGGTGTTCCCGGTATTTTCTGATCCTAGAGGAGCCTTTGGGAATTGTGATTTTGGTTTGGGCTTTTGCGCCAATTGAGGTCTTTTGGTCGGCTGGAATCGCAGAGTTGCTAGAACAGATGTAAGTGATGGGCCTCGTTATACAGCAGGTAGTATTATATACCAGCATCTATTTGAGGTTTCTTCGCTGAGGCGTCTTCTACTGGTTCAGAGGTGCCGGTTTTGAAGACAACTGGACCTCGAGAGACACTTGCAGCTGTTGTCGTCGCGCCGGGATCGAGCAGGTTTGCGTATAGAGAGAGACCAGCTCTAGGTGCGGGCGAGGAGTTTGACGGATTCGACATCTTGAAAATGATGATTGTAGAACTATAGCTGTCGTCGTTTTCCCAGCCTTGTTGATGGGGTGAGGCTGTAAGTGCCCACTACGGTGGTAAAACGGAGCTGTGTGAGTCGGAAAGTATGCTAATGGGCCGAGCCGCGGCCTGTGAGCGATAAAGCTCCCAGAGGCTCCAGTTCTCTCTAAGAGGCGCTCTCAGGCGCTCTCAGGCGCTCCAACGCTCCGACACAGGACTTGGCAAGGATACCGGTAAGGTGCACAGGACCACTGGTGAACTCTAACTTCTGAATTGAAAGAGCAAGCCTCTGTCACGTCACCGTCACCGTCCCCGGACATAGAATTGAATTGAAAACGCTCTCTTTTTCTTGAAATCATTTCTCTGGAATTCTTTCGGATCGTAAAAGCGTTAGAAGTTGTTCCTGATTTATTGCCAAGTTTCCCCACCATCCATCGCTCTTCTTGGCTGCTTGTATACCTTGTTGCGCATCCATATTGTGCATTTCCATATCCCCGAGTCGTCCCAATGGCGACCACCCTTTCCAATTCCTTCTCCGCAGGAGACAATTCAACTGCTGTGATCATACCCAGCAATACCCAGCCCCTCATTGTGTCCTACAAAGCACTTTCTGCCGAAGTACTGTCCTTCCAGAAGAAACTCGCGAAGCTTGGTCTCACCCCTGAGGCCGCTGTCTCCATCGCTCTCCCAAATACATACGAATTCATCGTTGCATTTCTTGCTAGCGCCTGGCAAAGAGGAATTGCCGCTCCCCTCAATTCGGCATACAAGCAAGAAGAATTCGAATTCTACATTGATGATTTAAAGTCTGCCGTGGCTTTGGTGCCAAAGGGCTCTTTCCAGAAAGATGGGCCGGCTGTGAGAGCCGCGAGGAAATACCAAGCGGCAATTGCTGAATGCTATTGGAATGGACAAGAAGTCGTATTGGACGTTAAGGATGAGGGAAAGTTAAAGGGTAAAGGAAACCAAAAGGTTGAACAGGCCCAACCAGATGATATCGCCCTCGTCCTGCACACAAGTGGAACCACTGGCCGACCAAAGGCAGTACCATTGACCCACCGAAATCTCACTCGAACCATGAAGAATATCAAGGATACATACCAGCTCACACCAGCTGATCGTACTATGCTTGTTATGCCATTGTTCCATGTTCATGGTCTTCTAGCTGGTTTCCTAGCACCACTTTACTCTGGAGGATCTGTTATCGTGCCTCTCAAGTTCTCTGCTTCCGAATTTTGGGACGACTTTATCACCTATAAAGCCAATTGGTATACCGCTGTACCAACGATCCACCAAATACTTCTCAAAAACCCACCTCCTGCCACAAAACCCAACATTCGTTTTATCAGATCATGTTCCTCTCCTCTGTCACCAACTACTTTCCATCAGTTGGAGGACACTTATGATGCACCTGTTCTGGAGGCTTATGCTATGACTGAAGCTGCCCATCAAATGACTTCAAATCCGCTTCCACCAGGAAAACGGCAACCAGGAAGTGTTGGTATTGGACAAGGTGTAGAAATCGCTATCATCGACCAAGAAGGAAACAAGGTCCCGCAAGGTACCGAGGCGGAGATTTGTATTCGCGGTGAAAATGTCACCAAGGGATACTTGAACAACCCTGAAGCCAACAAAACAGCTTTCACCAAAGATGGATATTTCAGAACTGGTGATCAAGGAAAGCAAGATGAGGATGGCTATGTGATCATCACAGGACGAATCAAGGAATTGATCAACAAGGGCGGAGAGAAAATCAGTCCCATTGAACTTGACAATGTTCTTGCACGCCATCCCAAGATTAGCGAGGCTGTTAGTTTCGCGATTCCGGATGAGATGTATGGACAAGAAGTTGCTGTGGCAATTGTTCCAAAGAGCGGGCAAAACTTAAGCGAGAAAGAGCTGAGAGATTGGATCTCAGAAAAGGTTGCCAAGTTTAAGATTCCCAAGAAGGTATGTCTATTCCTTCCAAATCCCAATAGTAAAACCTCAGACTGATTTAAAACCCCTTCAGATTTACTTCACAGACAACATGCCCAAGACTGCCACGGGTAAGATCCAACGTCGCATTGTAGCTGATACTATGATGAAGCAGGATGCTCCAAAGGCGAAATTGTAATTCTGCTATACTATACTGTACAATACATCAGCCTTTCACCTCGATATACCTCTTACAGGATAAATCTAGACTGATTGGGCTTCTAGACTCCCTGGCGTTGTTAGATATATGAATGAAGACATGAGATGTATTTTTTCTTTTTAATGATATTGTAACGGTTGAATGGTAGATAGATTTTTTCTTTTGCAAATGGAATTTATTGTGGCTCCCTACTTTTACGTACTTGTTTTTCTGTCGAAATCGTGTGGTAATGTACTCTGGGATATCACAGCCTGTCAAGTTTCGTTTCAATAAGGTGTCCACTGTCCTGTGACCAAGAGAACAGTTACGCTGCTTCTGGGACCACTGGTATAATAGCTAATCAGTCAGTGGTCTTGTTAGCTAACTATAAATAAACATAGGTGGTGCTGTGTTTGACACGGTGATGCAGCTTGTACTTTGCTTTCGCAAGGATAGAAATTCAGGATCTATTGCCGTTCTTTTGTTTTTGGGGTGTTGTTGCTTTGGGGGGGGCAGGGGGGGAAGGGTTACAGTGAATAGGGGCTTCGACCGCGAGAGAGTGAATATACCAGGTCACGGGAAAAGTGGCTATATAAAAAGCAGTGGTTTACAGTGAACGAGGAAGATGCTTACCTAGGTATTAAGATATGTGGGATATATATCCCTAATAATCCTCCACGCACGAAGGAACTCTTTACGAATGGCGCAAATACCATATTACTCGTCGGGTAAAGAGCGGTACATCTATGGATATGGGGGGACCGCGAGAGAGTGAATATACCAGGTCACGGGAAAAGTGGGGCACGCACTAAGCGACCTTCAAGTACCTAATTAAGACGATTCCTGTCGCCTTCGGGCACTGTGGAGGCGACTGTGAGGAATCGTGCACCGGTACGATTTGTCTCCTTTCGTTGAAACCGATTCTTGCGCTAGCGGCTAGACAAGTAATCATCCACTTCCAGTCTTCATGACTTTAAAGGCAAAAGGTATGCCCCCTTCCACGAACTTCGCTGAGGACTAGACTAGTTAGAGATGTAGGACGGGAGGGTCCGAACTCTTTTGCCACTTAAAAATATTATTTTAGAGTTTTTTTGGGGATTTTTGGACTATTTGGGAGTTGTGCTACTAGGCCACAGCCTGCGCGCGCCACTTAATTTCTTTTTGAATCTATTCACTCACCTTCTTCGCTTAAGTGTTGGTATGGGTTGCTCCTTTCCCTTTGATCTTGGTTATGGTAACCTGGAACTAGACCACGGAGGGAAGACATCGCCTGTGTGCACGCATCTAAATCAAACTTCTACTTTGCTCTCCCACATCATTTATGATCCCTTTCATCATCGACAGTGTAAGAATCGTAGCCAGCATTGTCCGCCAAAATAGTTGGCAATTGTCTAAGAGCGATGGCGAAGGAGTTAGGAAGAGGTGTTACAATGATGGGGGAGGTTCCTTGGCCTTCGATTCGGGATGAAATGAGCCATTATTTATCTCTTGAGTTCTCTCAATGGATCTGGTTCGGGTGTACAGAGATATACTGGTGGCTTTATGTCGTTCGTTCCTTCTAGTAGACATGCGTCCTGACAGATCAAGATCCTAACCTTCTTGTTATAAGGAAGATCGAGAGGGACGCTCCTGCCTCTGATACCATTCCATAATGCCCCGATTCTCAAAGACTCCGGATCTTTGTGTTTCCCAACTCCTTGACATCAAAGTATTTCCTAGAACAGAAAGCTGCAAGCTTCATTCTCGAACCACGACGCTTATTGCTTCCAGAGTTCGTAGAAGGCTTTGCGGCGTCCATTCGTTACTATTCCTATCACATATTCTCTGTTGCACCGTCGATTGGCCGCCTTGATCTCCTTCCACTCAATTCGCAACTACGAAGTTCTTGGTTACCCTTTTGGAATATCTTTCACCTTCCTGGATACAGTCTTCAGTCTTTTGAAACACTCCTTTCTTGTACGAGATGATAAATTTGTAATCCAGTTCAATTTTAGCTGACGGGAATAGAGCTCTTCTGCACATACTCCAACCCCTTTGATACATACAGTTATTTTTCATCCGCCTCCCTCCTCTTCATCGAGCAGACTAGGCGAGAGATCCCATGCGTGGAAGGGGGTATCCTACCCCCAATACACACCAAAGATGTTCCCTCCTCACCCCAATATAACATCTTCCAACACAAATCTTACGCCGTTGATGTCGCAGAACCTTACCGCCTTGGAAGATCACTTCGTCAGTACGAGCTACAACCCAGGATATATGATTCTATCTTTTATAATTGGTTATGTCGGCGCTTGGTCAACTATGGAACTCATCCACCATAGAACCTCTTCGAAAGGACGTTTCAATTGGTATGTATATTTTTGACGTACAAAATGAATATCTAACAATTTGACAGGTTCATGCTTGTAGGCGCTTCAATGTTGATGGGTGGCATAGCGACTTGGTGCATGCACTTTGTCGGTATTCGTGCCATAATCCTCGAAGACGGGCAATCTCAAATTCAGATTGCATACAGCCCCGGATTTACTGCGCTTTCCTTTTTTCTTCCGGTCTGTTTTGTGATGGTTGGATTCTGGACCGCCGGACCAAATGAGAAAGTAAGCATGCCACGGGTGTGCTTGGGTGGAACAATTGCTGGCTTGGGGTTTTGTTTTTCGAATTACTTGGGACAAGCCGGTATCTCGAATTACGTGTGCTTCTACGTGGTTGGTTTCTTCATTGCTTCGGCTGTCGTATCAATATTTGCAAGTATTGCTGCTCTCGGAGTCTTATTGCATTTTCGAGCAACATGGAGAATCTTCTGGTGGAAGAGAGCTGGCTCTGCTGCCATATTTTCGATTGGAATTGCAGCGGCAAACTGGTTCAGCATTACCGGTACGAAATATAAATTGAAAAAGGTCAATATAAGTCAGACGAGCAACCGAACGACATCCATATCATCGATTGTGGTTATTGTATTGGTAAGTTCACCCCACTTTTATTTCCCCTACTAGTCTCTGACTACAAATAGTCGATTGTCGGATGCCTAATATTTGTTGGCGTTCAACTTCTTACCCAAAAAGAGAAAGTCGATACCAAGAATCGCGCCCAGCAAGTCGTCCTTGCTGCAGCTATCTTTGACAAGGACGACAGAATTCTAGTAACCACAAATGGCCTCTTGCCTACCAAAAAGATAACACAGCAGTTTCTCGAGCGGGTAATTTCGTGATAGTGCCATTTCAAGGTATCGAGAGTTGACTAACTGTTTATAGTCTTTCAACGATGTGTTTACCGCTTCTCACCCGGTATTTCTTTGGATCTATAGAACAAGCTATTATTGGCCTGGTGTCTACAATCTTGTCGGCCCGATGAAGAAGCATATAGAAAGTGCTGGTCTTGGACATCGCCATCTTAGGTCAAAGTCCCAGGCCAATCTTCTGACCGAGGATGGCGAGCCTGTCGAAGAATATGCCATCATATTTCGGGAGTTGTTCTGTATCGCGGCATGCGATTTGGCGAAGGACCTTGGCCGAGAATTAACTGAAATGGGTGTGTTGTACGAGGAAATCACAAATACGGGACGAAAGATGGGAAGTAATCAACGAAAGAAGAGTCTTGCAACTTTGGCTACCAAAGGGAAAAAAGCTCAGATTGACGCCGAGCGTGCGACTGTAGCTCCTGGTGGTGAGGTTTTGGGGAAGGGTCAACTACTCTTTCTGGTAAGTAGAGTGGATCGGACAGAGGCAGATGCACTTGTTACTGCTGGATATCGATGGGCGTCACAAGAGGCTGTTCTCCCCTTTCTGTCATCCAGTCTTCAAATCGGCCACAGTGACATTAGCCGTCAACTTCAGTTGATGATTGACTACATTGGTGACTCCCATATCCTCGATCCTGGTGTGCATATCGCTTGCTTTGCTATTCGAGCTTCGATCGGTTCCGGCTTCGACGTCCTCGCACGAAGAGATGCTAAAAACTTGCTGCCAACGATGCAGCTTCCTTTGGATAAGCTTGAGGATGCCCATTTGGAATACCTTAAAGGCTTCTCGTTGCAAAGTGTCGCTGCTACGATGAAAGTCTTCAATAAGGCTTCGAAACCGGCGAATAAGGATGAGAAAATCCGCTCTTTTGCCAAAACCATGCTAATTACACTCGAAGCAATGAAAGACGAGATAGATGATCCTTTCTTCAATGATGCTCAGCTGATTATAACTCCAATCGAAGCACCGTGTCGTGGAGAAGCAGAGGATAGCATCACAAGCACAGCACTACTCATAACGTACAAGATCATCGTTCCCATTCATGCTCGAGCACCAGGAAAGAAATTGCAATTCGTGCCGTTGAATTTGTTTCGAACTCAGCAACGTATATATCCCAATTCTCCGGATCATCCGATGTTCGCACGACAAAGCTATCGACTCTTTTCCAAAGTCCTGGACTTGAGCGAGATTGATATCGATCACTTGGACGTCATTGATCACACCAAGAGCAAGTTCTCGTTCGGGAAGACTTTGTTCAACAAAACCAGATCGAAGAGTGTGCGGGGGGAGGCGACAGATGAATCTGCTGCCGAATCCCCCCTGTTAAATGTACCAGGGAAGTTCTGGGGCAAGGCGAAGTCGACGAAGGGGAGGGAGGAGGGTTCTTCGGAGCAGGGTCTTATGGAGGGTCAGGAGGGCATCCCGATGAAGAGGTTGCCTGCTAGTGTTAATTTGGGGAAGAATGGGGATGTGGGGAAGGATGAGGAGGAGAAGAGGACGTATATTGATGAGATGTTTGCTATTACCATTAAGACTAAGGAGGGGGCTAGGGTTTGAGGCTGGGATTGGTTTGAAGGGTTGAAGTGCGGTTTGTATAGATTGGGGTTCCGTTGGAAATTGAGGTAGGTTAGAGGGAAGGATCCTGGGGTTGGATTCGATTGGGGTTCTTTTTTGATGATCCTAGGAAACTCTAAAGCTCTTGTATATATTCTTTTTCGTTGAAAGAAGATATGATTCTCTTCTACTAATTTTTCCGAAGTTTGTTTTTGGGGGAAGTGAGATGATGTGGTGTGATTTCGAGTGTTTCCGACGCCCTTTCTTTCATAGAGATTGATGAATGATAAGCGAGCTAAGAGCTAAGAGTTTGAACTTGGAATGGAAGGTAATCTTACAGTACTGATAGGTTAGGGGGGCTAGGGATATTGATATCAGCTTGAGTGTGGATGCTAAGCGAGGTATGAAATTATGAAATTATGATGTCTTGATGACACCACCAGATACCTTGTAGGGATTCAGTCATTCATTCGCTAACTCCTAAGCATTGAAAATTAAAATCGTAGTGTACTGTACTTGATAACTTGGGAATGTGAGATGGGAAGATGGAAAGATGGATGAAGATATTATTAAAAGGTTAGGGGATATATATCACTTGATTACTTAATAGAAGGGTATTCAAACGTGGGAAATGTTGTTTGTGCTTGTTTACTTGTTCGCTTAAGTTACTTTTTGTATGTAAATATGTAAAAATACAATCAATACATGGTATTCATCTACGAGGATATAACCCATAATTGCTGCTCCTCTATCCGCCACCGACCGACCCCCAAAGAGGCAAAGAAGACGAAAAAGAAAACTAGAAAAAAAACCCCCTAAACAAAATCAACCCAATACGCCACGCTATGTATGTCCACTCTCACGTATGACTATGACCCCCCTCCAACTCCTGTAAAGGCCCAATAACATTCTGCGCATACTCCTCCGCATCGCGACTAATAGTACTCATATCAATCCTACTCTCCAGGGCATGATTAACACTCTCCACCACCTCTCTCTCCTCCATCAACTGTCCCATCAGTGTCCCCTCCGTAACCCAGTATTCCCTACTATGTTCCCTCAGCGCCTCGTCGCGGTTAATAGTATTTCGTAAAATAGACATGGCACTCATTTTACTCCTCACACTATCTAACATCCGTGTAGCAGCTTCGACACGAGCCGCCGGCGAAGGGGGGACGACAAAGGCACGGTTCGTGCTGGAGAGGTAGAGCATCCATCCTGTCATTCCGTCTAGGATTGCGAGGGCTATGAAACGGTATGTTCGTGTTTTCCAGAAGAAGGGTTCGATTGCGGAAAGGGTTGTTGCGCGTGAGTTTTCTTGATGGTTGTATGTTGAGACATTATATATATCTATGAGTGCTAATACGACCCCGAGGATTGTAACGGATTTACGCCATACTGCTCCCTCCTTGCCGCTCCATAACCCACTGGTGCAGAGGGCTAGGATGAAGAGGTTTATTAGGTGGGGTGCGAGCAGGGAGGGGATGTGGTAGTAGAGGTATGTGTTTGCGTCTTCGGGTTGGCAGAATTGGCAGTTTGCTAGGACGTCGGGTCCGAATTGGAAGTAGAGTAATCGTGATTCTAGGGAGTTTATCTTATTTCGCAGAAGGCTGTCGGTTTCTGTGAGGCCGTTCTCGCCGCGGACGGTGCTGAGACGGGTGAAGAGGACGTCGGTGGGGATTTGGAGTCGTGATTGAGTTATGGAGAAGATATTATCTGGTGCGAAAGGTGGCAACGAGCGCGTGAGGAATAGAGATGATGCGACGAAGAGGAGGAAGAGAGCTCGTGAGACGGGCGCTGGAATGGGAACGATGGGGATGCCATGGTTATTTTGGCTACGAAGTGAGCGATAGAATGCGATTGCTTTGGGCAAAAGTATTGGGCCGAAGAACATTAATAGGGACTTGATACTAAAGACTATTAGCTTGGATTCCTTCACATGAAATGGATATACTTACGTCCCCCAAGATATCCCCATGATTGTAGAAGTGGTTATGCGATTCAAGATATGGAGGGGATCAAGACACGGTTCATTGTTGTACCTGAAAGTTGGTGGATTCTGCCACTGCCAACCCGCTGATTCGGGACTAGCGTCTACGCTAAGCCCTATCGGCATCCATCCCGCTTTTCTCGAGCCTTTATTTTTGAATTTTCTTGCGACAACTTTTCATCCAAACTCTACAAAACACAAATTGTTCAGTTCAGACCTCAAGGTTTCATGTACCTCAAAAAGTGTCTATTTACTCTGGACGACAGGTTTGTATACGATAGTCTATCTATCCTCTTTCATCATTTCCTCGTCTCGTCTTTGTTCGGATTCGAAATCCTGATTGATATCCGCGACTCCAACCTCCACGGTGGCACTTTCGAAGCTTTGAGTGATCCTCTCTCCCATGGTCCTCATAGTCAAAAAGTATGCCCAGATCAAGCCCAAAGTACTCTGCCAAGAGTCATCTCACTCGTGTTGCAAAGTCCTAGCGAAAGCCATGGCGATTTTGCGTCTTTTTGTTGAGAGACATTTCCATATCCATAATATTCTCCATGGATCCTCAAATACTCGTATCTTTCGTGATAAACGTATCTCGTAATGCAAAAATAAACATTATAACCCATATCTTCCTTTCTAAATCTAAAGTTCCTTCTTCTCCGTCTCTCCAGACTCCGCCTTAACAGGTTCCTCCATCTTCTTCTCCCCCGTTTTCGTCTTCGTCCCAGCACTCTTAAACAACAACCCCAAACCCGCAACCATGGCATCACTAGCCAACAAAATAACCGCCATACAAGCAATCGACCAAGACTGCACACTCACACTCCCCAGGGGCGCGCGAGGGAAAGAAAGCAACCACTCAGCCCAATACGGTGCCCAGCCTTTCGGAAGCCAGAACATTGGTTGTTTCTGGAACCACATTTGTAGTAACATTCGCACGCCGTTGAGACCGAGCCAGCGGAGGCCGTTGACGACGGAGTCGAAGGTGGATTTGGTGGTGTCAGATTTGGATTCTGTTTGCAAAGTATTCGTCAGTAAATTATTCTATGAACCATTCTTCTATAGAAAAAATATGGAGTGTAGAAAATGCCACCAAATACCCATAATTTATGGCAGATGAAAAGAATGGAAAGGGAAGAACATACCACTCTCCTTCAACTTCTCAAACAACTTATCATGCTGTCTGCGCAACTTCGCCCACTTCGCAAACTCGTCCTGAGAACTCGTCCCATTCATCTCCGTGCGCACTTTGACAAACTCCCTTTTCAGCGCTTTCTGTTCCGCCGCGGATTGTGAGGTTGGCACCGGGAGGAGGTTGTAGAGATTCCATAACTATTTGGCATGATATTAGTATTTAAAAATCGCATGAAGTAAAATAAATCGAGGAGGACGGAAGATACAAGGGAGAGAATATGGCAGAGGAAGAAGGGGAAAAGAGAGGAAGGAAGAAAAACATACAATACTATTAATCACCCCAGCACCAAAGGTATTCACCAAATGGATAACAAGCTGAAGGACAAACACGACGATGAGTAAGGAAGGCATGATTCGTTTCGTTTCGTTTCGCAGAATCGCAAATCTCGTTCGCAGATCCCTCTTGGAAAAAGTTTTGGGGATCCCGTAGGTATCGAAACAATCGTGAGTGCTTGCTAGAATCTCACGATCGAGAGGCTGTCACTGTGTCTTCAAAAATGGTTGAGTAAGAGGGTCCTCAAGCTTATAGCGGTCCGTGCACACAAGGCTGTAGCTGTCACCTACCTAATCCCCATATGCATTCATTAGGTTCCCCATGACATCCCATCCCCGCGAACTCTTTTACTTGATACCTGTACGGAGTACAATACAAAATACAATCACACCATCAAAATGTCACGAGCCCTCGAGAAAGATGATCTCATAGCCTCCATTCAGAGCCAAAAGGAAGCAAGTCAAAATATCTATCAAGACCTCACCAACATCCTCACCCTCCCCCGGAATTCATTACTAGAAATCGAGTTCCTGCCAAAATCTCATACACTACCACCAGGACAGAACTTTGTTATAGAAGACACCAGCCTCGCGATCCCAAAGAAGAATCTAGTTCAAGCATTCATCATAGCCCGCAAACTCTTATTCCCATCCATACAACCATCAGAGCAAGAGGAAAATCGGGACGATGAGCTCCTCAAAGCAACATATATAATCCTATTATTGGATGCCGAACACCTCACCGCAGCAAACACAAGAAAAAAGATCATAAAATCCAAAATAGAGCGGGAGCCCCAGAACAAGGAGGGGATCTGGAATCAAGAATTGGGGTTTATAAATACCCTCCTAACCGCACGATTGCACCGGCATACCAAGTCTCCAACATTATGGTCTCATCGGAGATGGCTGCTCTCACTTTACCGTACTTTTCAGTCTGAGATGGACCATCGATATGATATCCTAGACGATTTCAAAACCGTGATTCTGGTCGCTGCGGAACGACATCCAAAGAATTATTACGCCTGGTCCCATGCTCGGTGGCTGGTTGAGAAGTTTAGTTCTGACGAGGAAGAAAATGAGAGGATTATGGAGAAATTGTTACCTCTGGTGCAAGATTGGGCGTTGCGACATCCAAGCGATATCTCTGGCTTCTCATTCCTGTTCTTCTGTCTCTCAAAACAAGGAAGCGAAGCGAGGATGAGAGTGTATAAACAAGTCCTGCATCTGGCTATATCATTCAAATGGACCAATGAATCCGTCTGGATATATCTGAGGACCCTCGCCGCATTTGATGCAGACGTGGGAGAGGGTTTTGAGGACAAAGTCGCTGGACATGTGAATTCACAATCTGCCACAGAAGATTCGAAAGGACAATTGACGTTGAGAGGCGCCTTGACGTGGTACAAAGAAAACAATCAAAATAAAAACCCTGTTACTTGAAAATAATCACATGCCGTACCTCATGCCATATTCAGTTTTAAGTCGGAAGACGTTGGCCACTGGTCGAACAGTCGATATGCACAAAACCAACTGGCGTGACCGAAAACTTGAACCAAATAAATTGCGGGTCCATATGTTTGGATAATTATAGATCGTTGAAACTATTCTCAAGGTTATCGCGAAAATAGGAGGATTTTTGAAACGAACGGGAATCTTCACAATTCCGAGGTTTCGTCACGTAGGGCTGTTGTTTAAAGTTGATCAGAAGATCGTTAAAAACATATGCCGAGAGTATTTTTACACTGCCCAGAATTATGCCGTTTGAAGGGTGTTTGAATACGGTAGGTGGAATTGCTTTTGAATATCTGCTGGTCGAGAAATTCGTGGGGGTCCTTGCAGTTGCCAAGACGCTTCCGAGTTTACCGTAGCGATTTGCATCTATTTCAACTCGCTTTCGCTTTCTAGACGTTGTGATTTGTTGTACCCTTTTGCACATGGGCGTGTTGGCACCTGTAGGTAGGTACCGGTACGGTATGTTGTGTAAATGTAGCAGGACAGTTCTTTGGGATCTGCATCTGTAGGTCAGATAGGTCGAAGATATCCATACAAACTCTTCTATTTTGTTCGCATGCAGTTAGAGGTTGTAAGTTGTAACGCAGCCACCTTGGACCGCCGGCTGCGCTACTGCAGTGCTGCAGAAAGATTGCGTATGCAACCACTAGGCGAATTGAATTGACCTCCGTCGTTTGATATTTTTCTTTTTTATCGAATCAGAAGCAAGCAACAACGCTGATCGTTCGTACACGATGCATGTTGGGCTGGGCCAGAGCTTCCATTCCGGGATGCCGACAGACCTGGATACACCTGTGGCAGCCGGGTGGCTTTTCCTTTTGGCTAAGCCTAAAGACGTTTTTCAGACCCCTCACCCCTCCCGACATGGGGGGTGGTTGAAATGTAGGTAATAGGTATGAGAAGTATAATTGGCGTATAACTATGTCGACTTTGGATTTATCGGTGGCTATGTTGTACATGCACGGCGTCCGTAGGGTATCCTAGTGGGTGTTGGTGTTCGTGAGCGTACGGAGTAGTGGCACCTTACTGCACTGCACGCCTCCAGTTCGATAGACAAGATTGGGACTCGGCTAGAAGTGGCGACTGCAGTTGGATTTATACGAGAATTTGTCAACGTTTGATAATTGGTGCACAAAAATAATTCGTACATTCGGTATGGAGGTGGCTGAGAAGAAAGCGATGTTTCGTGGGGTCAGCACGAATTTGGGGATACGATCTGAAGGAGGGTGCAGGATCCGTTGAAACAAGGCGGGAAGCAACGAAGAAACATGGAAAATGTGGTCATGTCATGGTAGTTTTCCTTGGTTGGTGGGTTTGAAGGGCTGGATGGAGATGGATGGAGATGGGATGGATGTTGGCCGGAGTCGAGATAAGAAGACCGATGGAAGTGCTTCATTTGGTGTTCATCTCGGTGGTACCCGCAATTAATGTTAAATGGTCTGCGGATCCAATGTTGTGAGGGTGGTGAGGTGCGAGGTGTGAGCACTTAAAGGGTGGTGTGGTGCTGCTGCAGACCAGCATGAACGATCTTCATCATTCAGCAGTGGAGGGTAATAATAATGGGTGAATAATTGCGGAATAACAGCGACTTGGCAGGGAAAGGAGGGAGTCAGAGGGAGGCTCTCTTCTGAGACTCTGAGACTCCGAGACTTGGAGACTTGGAGAGTTTGTCCACAGCGGAGCTGGTGAGCGGGTGCAGGTATTGTGATGTGCAGAGTTGGCGGGGCCATCAATGCTTTGTATGCTTTGTATGCTTTGTACAGTCTGTGTACAAAGTACCGGTAGCTTCGTGACTGGATTCGTGACTGGATTCGTGACTGACTTCAACGAACTTAGCGGTAGGGTCCGTAGGGAGGGTACTCCGTACTCGACCATTCCCCATTGCGAGAGCACTGCACACTCCGTACTCGACCATTCCCCATTGCGAGGAGCACTGCACACTCCGTACCCAGCGGCAGCGGCAGCGGCAGCAGCAGCGGCGAGCGACCACTCAGCACTCAGCCACTGGAATTGAATTGGTGATGGTGTTGTCAATTCTTGGAAGTTGACGTTGGGAGTCAGGCCATTCCCTGATAATCAAACTGTTGCAGCGCTGCTAGCCTGATAGCCTGCTACAGTACTCCATATCTCCTCCATACCGAGGACTCACCAGCATCACGCTGCCATGGCTGCACAGGACACTGGACGCTGGAGTCAAGAGCGTTGCGCCTTGAGGGCGTCGTCAACACCATCCACTACCACCACCTTCAATCACTACCAGCAAGGCAGCTGGCCGGCGAAAGCGCATCTCTCTAATCTGCCAGCAAACCTTAATCAGGTCTAGCTCCAACTGCTCCACCTGCTCCACTCTCCATTGTCCAATCATAATCCCCCTCATCAACCGCCACTTCCCTGTGCTCGTCGTCTTGCCCCTGCCACGCCCCTGTCACTCCCTGTCACCCCAACCTGGGTCTTCGCTAAGTTGGTATCGCGAGCCTATGACAAACCCTGTCACTGCCTGTGCGGTTGCTGGGGGACTCCTTGGCGTCCTTCCGCCCCAATCCTCGCGCATCCCTTAAAGCTCCTCCTGTCCTGTTTTCCTGCGAGATCGAAAATTTCTGGTCGTACGCAAAGCCACTCGTCCTAATAAACAACCATCAAGCCTGGATTTCCAGCCTTCGCACAGAGTGTGTACCTTCTCTAATTCATCACTATCGTTAAGGTCCTATTTTCTTCATTTCACGAAGCAGAGAAAAGAGTGTAGATTTGGACGTGAAGCAAGACATCGACGACTTCGTGTTCTGCTCGCCCCTTTTCTGCCTTTTACCACCCCAACCCATTTCCGAAACATAAAAGGTTAGTCAAAGGTTCTCTCTCTCTCTCTCTCCTCCTCCATCAAAGGCTTCAAGTGTCCATCGATCGACCCAGTCGCGCTTTCTCGGAGTATCATCAGCATCACTCCCTTCCGCTTTCGAGCTCTGCCAGGGAAGGAGGTCCAGAGGGGTTGTCGGTCGGCGAAACGTCAACAAGGCAAGGGCCCATAAAACTGTCGCTCGTCTCATCTCCTCCTCGACCGACCCATCTCATCCCATCTCCCGCTTCTTTCAAAACAAATCTTCCCGAGCCTCCTTGCTTCATCTCATCCATCCTTCCACTCGTCCACAGCAGAACTTTGCACTCTATATCTTCGTCTTCGACTGGCATCGAATCGACTCGTGTGATCCAACATCCCAACAAACTTTGGCTGACTCTAAACAAAAGCTCTTGTACAGCATAATAATCCTTCACCATGTTCGCCCAAAAGGTTGTGTCCATCCTGGCTGTTGCCGGATTAGCCGTTGGTAAGTCAACATCACCACCTTCCACTGTCCTTGGCTTCCTCTTGATCTGCCTCAATCGGCAATGGAGAGGAATACCAACCGATATCGCGACGCTGTCAACACAAGCAGTATGCTAACCCCTTTCCTCTAGCACAAACCGGAACCATCTGCTCTGCCCCTTCTATTACTGTAAACTCAGCAGCAGACGCTTCAGCACTTTCAAAGTGCGCAACAATCGCCGGTGACATTATAATTGGCCCAAGTGCTGGTGGTATCATCAACATCGATGGCCCACAGAGAGTTCGCGGAGCATTCATCAGTGAAAATGCTGGTGGATTAACGAGCTTGGGAAGTAACACCATTACTGCCATCGAAAAGGAGTTCACCCTTACCAACTTGACTCTTTTGTCAACTCTCAGCATGTCTGCATTGAAGTCAGTTGGAAGCATTAAGTGGAGCGCTCTCCCAGCAATCTCCGCCCTCTCCTTTACCGCCATTGTCACCAAAGCCGACTCGGTTCTAATCACCAACACCTTCTTGAGCTCCCTCGATGGTATCAACTTGCAAACTGTCGCTGTCCTAGACATCAACAACAACAACCGTTTGAAGAAATTCGATACACAAGTTGCCAACGTCACCCAGTTGCTTCAAATCGACTCCAACGGACAAGCCCTTGCCGTCAGCTTCCCTAACTTGATCTGGGCTGCCAACGCTACCTTCAGAAACGCCTCATCTGTCAGCATCCCATCTTTGGCTGTTGTTAACGGATCCCTTGGATTCTACGGAAACAACTTCGAGAGCATTTCCGCCCCTAACTTGACCACCGTTGGATCCAAGAGTGATGGAGGTGCCGGAGGTGGTATTGCATTCGTTGCCAACGGTGACCTTGCCAACATCTCCTTCCCTATGCTCACGTCTGTTGCTGGTGCCAACCAAGTTGCCAACAACTCCAAGTTGGCTACATTGGAATTCCCAGCTCTCTCCACCGTTGGAGGTGCCATTGATTTCTCCGGAAACTTCACTACGTAAGTATCCAATGCCACGCTGTTTATAAGTAAAGCTTTCGCTAACGCATTCTCTAGTCCTTCCATGCCAGAACTTACACTTGTTTCCGGAGGTTTCAACATCCAATCTACCAACCAGATTGACTGCAGCAACTTTGACAAGCAACAAAAGAATGCCGCCATTCTCGGTGTATACACTTGCAAGACCACTGCTGATGCCAAGAGTGGTGTTGGATCATCTACCAGCAGCGGAAGCGGATCAAGCACCACCAGCAAAGCCGCTGCCGCCTCATACGGTATCAACGAGGCACTTGCCGGTGTCTCCGTTATTGGAGGACTCTTGCAAATGTTGTTGTAGATCATTTGGGAAGCCGGCGTTTTCTTCGTTTTCAATACATTAGACCTAATATGCAACGTTTCCATTTGTTCCCATTACTACACCCCTCTCTGGGGACCAACGAGACCCATCATGGATCGGATCCAAGCATTTGAGCGTTTTTGATTGAGCCTTTTCTTAGGATTTACTCAGGGCAGCGGGATGGGGGGGTTCGGGGTTCATGCTGGCATAATATATGTTGCCGTCTTGTTCTTTGAAAAACAAAATGGAGGAGCATGTTGGAGAGGATGGGAATGTTTCTCCAGCAGTTGGCGGAGGACATGTCCTTAGGACCAAGCGAGATTCCATACAAACTGTACATTGATACTATGAGTTTATTAATGCCCTCTTTTTCTTTTGTCATTGTGATGAGTACAATCCTCTCTTTTTCTAATAATGAGTTTTACTTTGATTCGATGGGTGCCTTTTGTGATTGATGGTGATGTGTGACATGACTTGTGAATGGGTTGTTGATGTTTGTGTGTGTGTGTGTGTATGCATTCCGGAGTACGGGTTTATTAATTATGTCTTGCGCATTGCATTGACCAGTCAGTCAGTCATCATTGGCAACGAACGACGGCGGGGAATGTTTGATTTTGATTTTGGGGATGGGGGGTACTGGTACTGTAATCTTGGATCCTTCTTCTGATACAAGGTCATCTTGGGTAGGATACGTACGGGTCGTTGGTCGGCGGGTTACTGTAAGATTGTCAGATTACTGGGTATGAACTGTACGTACTGTACCTAGATTTGGTTGATTTTGGTAGATTTTGGTATTGGTAGATTGGCGAATCTTACTGTTACTTGTTGTACCTATTTACGGTGGGTTATGGTAGTTGGGTAGTTACGGTGGTTGGGGTAGTTGGGGTACCTTGGTTGTGCTGACTGTCGGTCCTGTGGATGATGAGCTGTTGATATTGATTGATTGGAATGAGGGTATTTGTGAGTTGGGATTTTGGGAGTTGGGAGTTGGGATTTTGGGATTGGGATTTGGGAGTGTTGGATGTGATGTGAGGATGTGAGGATTTGTTTTAGGGATCTTGAGATTGAGATTGATGGGGACTGATAGTGTTGGTCATTTTGTTGGGTTGGTTTGGTTGGCTTCGAGGGTTTGGGTGTGTGGGTGTGTCGCTATGGGTGCGTGGGTGAGTGGAGGGAGGGGTTGATGGGTTTATGTTTGAGTTTGAGTGAATTCTTTTTTTTGGTTTTGTTTATTTGGTTATTGGGGCTCATGTGTGAATCTGTGATATGGAATGTATACTTGGGTATGGGGTCTTTGTGAGTGAGTTGTGTGTTTGTTGGTTGTTGGATTTTGGTGTAGAGGGGGAGGGGGCGTGAGGGAGTGAGTGGGTAGGATGTGAGGGAGTCTTGAGTGATGGAGTGAAGGAGTAGGATGTGAGGGAGTGGCTGGGTAGGTAGGTACGAGCTAGAATACAGTAAGACCTAATGTAAGGTACGGGGTGACTGATCAATTTGATCAATTTGATCTGAATGAGCTACTCGTAGAGTGAGATGAGATGAGATTCTATCTACTCGACTACACTAAGCGAGATCTCTCAACTCATCTCATCTCATCTTATCTTATCTACCCAGCTATAGCCGACTGTGATATAAGATATAACATAGGTAGTCATGATGGTATAACCTCCTTATCAGATAATAAAAATCAGGTTCCCGAGCAAGGGCAAGGAAATAATTCTCCTCCTTTGCCACCTGAGATTTACACGTTACGAAAGGAAAGTATGTGTTGTGTGTATGAGCGGGTTGGAATTTCGAAACAAGTCTTGGAGTTGGAATTGGGATTTTGATTATCCACCATAGCGGCTTCATTGGTTGAGAAATAATAAGGAATCAAGGATATGGATAGGTGGGGGAGAAAGAGGAAGAGAAAGAGGTGGGATAGGTATATATATATATATATACCCGTTCATCTTTCATTTTCTGTTTTTGACAGCTGACTTCATGGGTAGGTCGATATTAGAGGGACGATTGGGGATTGCTATGGAGCTGTAGGTAGATGTGGAAGATATTATTGTGAGATGTACGGTATTTCGTTATGTCATCCCTTCCTCGTGTGAAGATATGCGCAAGCCATCGATATGTAAAAGGGGCTTCTTTTTGAGAGGAATTTGAAATAGGAAATGATGAATGAGGACCGGTGGTAACTTGTAAGATTATAGCAGGCGAATTAGAAGTAGCCAGTCCTAGATATGTAGCACTGGAAGTTCCATAAGTATTATTTGTACAGTACTTCGGGTTTTGACTTGGGAAGTTGGAGTTAGTGAGAAAGGAAGTTAGTAAAGTCGACTGCTTTTACTGAAGGGGTGTGAGAATAATAGTTGGAAAGTTTTACCTGCCAGGTAAGTAGTAACTCAGATTCACATAAATAAGTTTTATATCTTGCATTGATTAATTTAACTTTTTGACTTGAATTTTATACAAGTATTATGGCGTCCCTCTGGAAGTCCTGTACACCTCCCGCAAATGTCTTTTGAGATCCAAACGCTTACTTTTTACTCTCCTTCTTTGCCTTCTCAGCCAACTTCTGCGCCTCCGCCGTTCGCTTCTGCAAAACATCTGCGATATCCTTATACGCTCCCCTCAAGATCTCTTGAGCCTCATCCCCGCGGTTCTCGGCAACCTCCTGCAATTTCTGTAGCTTAGGGAAGATCTCACTGCCACCAGGAATCATCTGAACAAGTTTTTCAATTCCCCCACCCATTCCACTCTTCTTGGCCTTCTCGCCGGCATCTTTGACGTACTTTTTCAGATCGTCGAGGCTACCAGAGCTGGCAGCGTTTTTGACCTGGTCGAATGTTTCCTTGATATTTCCGTTCTTTAGCGAATCGGCGTTCTCCTCGATCATCTTCTTGAGCTCTGGGTTTTCATCTAGATAAGGCTTCATCTGGTCGAGACTTTTCTTCCAGGCTTCATCACCGAGCTTCTTGACCTTCTCCATCTTGTCCTGCAAGATTTTGCGAACCTTGTTCAGACTGTCGGCGCTCATGCCTCCCTTGACAGCATCGCTTACAGTACCCCACACTTCATCGATTTCTTTCTTCGCATCCGGTCCGAGGTTCTCTGACATACTCTTCAACTGATCAAACTGTCCACCAAACTTCTCCTTCAATTGAGGATGGTTATCCAGAATCTGCTCTGCGCTATCACCAGCCAAATCTCTCAGTCGACTCGCAGCCTTCTCAATAACCTCCCATGCCTTCGCGACGCTCTCCATACTCAGACCACCCTTGCTCACTTCTTTGAGCTCGGAATAGGCCTCGTTAACAACCTTATCCACCTCGGCCCCGTGTTTTGCCTGCACCGATTCGAGGTCTTTAAACAGCGTATCCACATATCCCTTTCCACCAGGGATGAAAGCCGCATACGAGGTAGCGGTGCTCCGCAGCCATTTCAGCGCTTCATTTGGCTCTGGAGCTGAGGATTCAATCGATTTGCTGAGGGATTGGAACTTGGCTTTTGTGTTGTGTGCAGCGTTTACCATGGATTTTGCGCCCGAGAAGTGGTAGTATCCGTAGCCGGCCTAGTGGGTAGTCAGTGGATGAGCTGGAATGAGGGGCTGAGGAGGGGAAGGCAGGGAGTAACTGACTGCGAAGACCAAAGCTCCTCCTGCGATTCCTCCGATGAGACCTGATGAAGCGCCTGCTGCGGCGGCTTCTTGGTTCGTTGATGCATACCGGAATTGATGTGACTTTTGTGCCGGTCTTGTTGTGCGGAGTGTTCGAGCTGCTGCTCTGCTTGCTGTTCTTGAGGCTAACATTTTAAGGGAGTTAGGTAAGGAAGTATGGATTTGTGTTGAGGAGCTTTGAGAAGGAAGGTTTTGTTGATTGAATGAGAAAGGGAAGAGGGGAGGATGTTGTTTGGTATTTACCCTACTCGAGTATTTACCCTACCAATGGCAAGCTAATGACGCCGCATTCTGGATTCCAATTGCGCACTTCGTCATAGGTAGTGTTCCACAGCTGAAAGGAAACGCTTGGTTTTTGTGACGTCATCGGAGCACTTGCTCCTGGATTGCGGGGGAACATGTGCGAAGTGAATCGAGATATTAAATCTCATGTTCATGATTTGTAAAATATCACAGAGAGAGAGAATGGGCAATTTTTATTCAATTCGTAAATGTGATAAATTGACCTATGAGTTGATTGCTGCTGTTCAGAACATCTTTAGGTTCCTGAACATCAACACCCAAGGATCTGCAGCAGGGTTTGTGATAGGTCAAGACGGCATTTCTCTTGTCCCAAAATGGAATTTTGACGTCCTCGAAACGTTACTCAAAAGCTGTAAAACCTGGTACATGGGTCAAAAATTAACTGCTTGATCAACTCTTTCAGCTTTGGGATTTAAGACTTCTATTGTGACCAGTCATATTTCTCTCCGTCACCTGACTGAATAGCTGAGCAGAGATATTGAAAGTACATGAAAGGGCACACTCAAGAACTTCCTAAGCGAGAGCCGAAGTTAGTAAAAGCTTCGTACAAACATTCGGCTAAGTTTGTGAAGCAAAAAAGGGGGTGTTGTCACGTGAGGTATGGTGTGACTATGACTCGACTGAAGACCCCTAAATGCCTGGGGATTTTGGTTGGAACCTGTAAGAGCCCATAGTCACAACTTAGACGCAACCTGTACAGTTAGAAGCTTCAAAAATTTCATATTGGTGATAAGAAGCGTGCACTTGAACCTTGTACGGGCTAGATCTGCATCTTTGCTGAACTCACACGATGCTTCCAAATGCCTTTGCCTCGGCAGTTCTGTCGTCCTCTTATCTATCCCATCTCTTCTTAGATTTGGTGCCTTGCAATCACAACTCTGACATCTACGAGCGTGAAGCTGGGAAACATAGGAACAGGGATTACGGTTACGGTCACCGTTTTCTACTCCACTCTCCACGTTCCTCAGACCTGATCAACGCGACCTGGGACCACCTTGGCTCGAAAACCTTGGAAAATGCCCTCCCTTGAAGCTCTGCGGGCCAGAGAAGTATACCGGTACAGCTAGGCCTACTCTTGTTTTTAGCCAACAGAGGCTAATGTTAATGCAGTTATTATCAACCCCACACTCAATCGCCTTCTATCATTCTTCCTCCCGCGATTAACCCCAAAAACACATCTTCATCCTCTTCTCAACGCGCCACTGCCTCTTCCGAATTCGACATAAGTGCTACAAACCCAGAGTCCCAAAATTCGCGACCGTTTTCAGACACAGCGTTGACGGCTTTTGCGCAATTGATAGCCATTCGCCTTGCCTGCCAAAGAGCTGTTATCTCCTTGATCGATTCCAAACGGGAATACTTCTTGGCTGACTCGACTACCCCTCCCCACAGTCTCCCGAACGATGAAGGGGTCCCGCAGAATACATGGTCTTGCAGCGGTGAGGGGGTTCTTCGTGCACAATCATTATGCGAAAAGACACTGCAGTTGGGGATAGAAGGGAATGACGGCGACAAAAATGGATCAAATGCCATACCAATGGTTTTCATCTCAGACTTGCATCAAGATAATCACTTGTGCCATCTTGATTGTGTTAAGGGAGCTCCGAACTGGGCATTTTATAGCGGGGTACCTCTAGTCAATAAAAATGGTGTGACTATTGGTTGTGTATATGTGGTTGACGAAAAGCCCAAGACTACTCAGTTCACCAAAGAGCAAATCTTATTCCTACGAACTATGACTTTAACTATCATGGACCACCTCGAAAACAACCGGGCAAAGGAAGACATGATCATCGTTACGCGCATGAGTCAAGCACTGCACGCCTTCATCGAGGGTGACGGTAGCATGGACGGAGACTGGGAAAGACTGAAGCGATACAATCTTCCTCTCGGTGCTGGCGTTGACTTTAGATGGGAAAGCAATAAAGACGATGACAGCATAGAATCCCACCAGTACAAGAGCCCTGTCTTGCATGATCTTCCCATGGACGAGCTTGATCCCACTCGCAGCCCGGGCATGTCTCCATTGCAACACACATCCAGTTTCAATAGCGCGAAAGGCTTCAACAATTCTCCTTGGGGATCTTCAAGCGAGATACCACATTCTCAGGAAGCTGAAAAAGCGAGGGGTGGAACCAATCGCGAATATTCCGGGGACAGTTTTTCAGATCTCCTTCATGGAACATTTTCTCGAGCTTCCAACCTTGTTCGCCAAGGACTGGAACTGGATGGAGCTGTTTTCTTTGATGCCCCATTTCGATTCTACCATGCACGAAATACCCTTGAAGCGGATCTTAGGGGGTTTGACGTGAGGAGCACAGAAAGCTCGAGTGAAGAAGAGGACCCTGAGCCCCGTACTTTGGCCCGACCAGGACCTCGACCATATGTATCCTCTAGTTACCATGCCTCATACAGAAGTACTTATTCTGACCACGATCGAAGAGATGAAAATGATACTCAGAGTATGACCTCAAGTTCATCTACCATGTCTGATCCGAAATCCGACATATTAGGCTTCTCCACAAGATACTCATCTTCTTGGAAAGAAAAAGCTACCAGCCCTCCCAAAACATTTAGCGCAATTGATCAATCACTTCTGACCGCCCTTGTGAGACGCTATCCGAAGGGAGCTTTATTCCGCTTCGATGAAGATGGCCCAATAATACAAGATGAATCTCTGGTACTGGGATCCCAAGCAACTATCTTGCCACCAGCAATGGAAGAGATAAGAGCCAGAAGAGAAAAAAGAAAAGTCGGCGAACTACGGCGTTTGCTTGCTGCATTTCCAGGTTCACGACAGATTTTCTTCGTACCTTTATATGATCCTACGTCTGGCTGTTTCATTGGTTCTTTCGCGTGGTCAACCTCGGCAACTCGAAGCTTCACAGCAGGCAATCATTTATCATACCTGGTGGCTTTTGGTCACAGTGTAATGTCCGAAGTTTCTCGTCTCAACACACTGAGCGCAGATCATGCAAAGGGTGATTTCATCAGTAATGTATCACACGAACTGAGAAGTCCCCTACACGGAATTCTTGCAAGTGTGGAGTTCCTGGCCGATACTATGCTTGACGGCTTTCAACGAAACCTAGTGGAAACAGTTGACATTTGTGGCCGCACTCTCTTGGATACTATCGAGCACGTTCTGGATTTTTCGAAGATCAAGAAGTTCGGTCAAGATACTATGCAGCCCATGGGCACAGTTTCCGACCTCGATATATCTGCAATTATTGAAGAAGTTATCCAAGGTGTTTTTGCTGGATTTGAATTCAATGGTCTTTCCTCCCAAGGCTTGGCGGATATGACGCAAAGTTTTAAAGGAATCTCATCCCCAGGAGGAGGGCAGGACGCAATTCGTGCCTCCAATCGTCTTCCGCTAGATGGTACAAATCAAAACCTCACTGTGATTTTGGATATTGATTATAAAGAGCGATGGAAATTTCCTACAGTTCCGGGTACCTGGCGTCGTCTTACAATGAATGTTTTTGGCAACGCCTTGAAATATACTCCTTCAGGTTTTATCAAAATAAAGCTTGAATCAAAGACTATACCATCTGCCAATAGTGGCCCAAATTCAGACGGACAGGGGAAGACAATGGTTATCTTGACTTTCAGCGATTCAGGGCAGGGCATGTCAAGTGATTTTATGAAAACCAAATTGTTTATGCCTTTTTCTCAGGTTTGGAATCACACATCCAACCTATATATTCTAGGTCTCTTCTAACAAAGCTAACAATTCTCAAGGAGGACGTAACGGCACCGGGAACTGGATTGGGTATGAGCATTGTGAAACAGATAGTTGATCTGTCAGGAGGGACTATCGATGTTCGCAGCGAACAACGCAAAGGGACCGAAATCAAACTAAGTCTGCCATTGGATAACTGTCAATCGGCTCCAGAATTCGATCTCAACCAGCTGGAAGATCCCATTGAGGTCGTCCGTCGCCGAGGAATTGGTCGGACTGTCACGATGAAGGGTTTCCATCCAGGTCCACGTTGCACGAAGATTCAGCACGGAGCTCTTTCCAGTCTGAAGACCTCAATTGAGAAATATGTCACTAAATGGTTCAAACTGCCCATTGTCACTGCAAGCGATACCAATGATATTATCATTTGCGATGAATCTGCTTTCCATCAATCTACTATAGCGGATCTCCACTTCCGCATTCTAATCATTCTTTGCAGCAACGGTGCTCAGCGACATATATACTCATCCCAACTAGATACCGGGCAAACGCTTGAATTCGTGAGCACACCTGCTGGACCACACCGTCTAGCAAGAGCGTTGCTGAACTGCTTCGATGCTGAGATCGCAGCTTCACTTCAGCCCATTGCTGCCGACAACACCAACCTGGCATTTCACAAGATAGGTGTAAATGAGGCTCGTGGGCCAGTTGTGCCTGCAAACCTGACAGAGAATATAATGGTAGACCCCGACGTTGGGAGGGCCCTGAGACTAATTGGAAATCTCCCGACTACGATCGGCTTTTCGCCTACTACCCCTTTGAGTAAAACATTATCTACGGGCAGTCTTTCTCGAGCCACTAGTGTTAGCTCAGAGACACCATATGTCGGAAAGACAGTGACTGAATCCCCTTTGAGCACTACGGAGAACTTGCTTCTCGTTGAAGCTCCAAAACCCACGGAAGGGACTGTAGGGTCATCGAAAGAGAAGTCTCCCGCTGCCACTTCCAATACTCGGGTACCAAAAATGTTACTTGTAGAGGTAAAACTTGTTCTGGGTACCTTCGTATGGTCATTTTTGCTAACTCAAATGCCCAGGACAATCCAATTAATATGATGCTCCTGGAGACGTACATGAAGAAGAATAAGTGGGAGCTCGAAAAGGCTAGCAATGGGTTACTAGCCATGGAGGCATTTGAACGGAGAAAAGAGGGATTCGACGTTATCTTCATGGGTACCAATCCCCATCAGAGACAAACGGTTATTTCCGTCGCTAACTTTTCCGTCTTTATCTAGATGTCTCCATGCCCGTCATGTCAGGCTACGAATCCACCCGTCTCATCCGCCAAATCGAAAACGAGCGTCGCATAGCCTTCGAACTCCAGCAACAAATACAATCACCATGGCTCAACGGACAAGAACCTCCTCTCTCCTCCTTCCCCTTCAACAATCGTCGTCCGGACGGCAAGCCAATATCAACCAAGCCCCTAGAATCAATTGATCTCCACCTCTCGGCTCCCGAGCTTCAGCGTAATCCTCCAGCGTTGATCATCGCTCTCACTGGATTTAGCTCGCAGAAAGACCAGGAGATGGCTTTTCAGGCTGGCGTGGATGTTTTCATGACGAAGCCGGTGAGGTTTAGGGAGGTGGGCAAAATTCTGGAGGGCTGGGCGAGGAGCTATGAGGAGTGGAATGAGGGGATGATGGATGAGGTGGATAGTACTACGCCTAAGAATACTACGCCTACGAAGTGAAGTGATACGTACCTACGCTATCCCTTCCATACGATAAAGGGCCCAAAAAAACGTGCACTCAAAGTGTATGAACGACTGGGCCACATTGAGGCTCAAATACTTGTAAATGTGCCCTGGTTGGTCAAACGACCTTGTTTTACTGGGAAGATGTTGTAAAAGTGGACATTTTTACTCCGCTTAGGAGTGCACGTTTTTTCGGCCTTTTTATCGTATGGAAGGGATATAAGGACGGGGGTTTCATAGCTGTTGGATGGCGTTTTTTTGGTTCGAGTGGGAGTTTAGGAAGTAATGATATATAGACTCTCTCTCTCTCTTCTCTTTATGGTCTCAGTCGCTTTACGTAATCAATGAAATATACTATCCATGTCAGTCATGGCTGGAGTGACCAAAGTGGCGACATAGTAAGAATACTCTGTTGTCCATTTTCAAGAAATACCACGGCAACTGTCTGCAAAAGAGATGCTTTTCCTCTTGAAGTTACGGGGCAGATGATAAATCAAAATTCAGGATTTTTAAGTCGTTCTTATTGCTCAGTTCCCAATAACACTTGGTTTTATTATCTACTTCGTATTTGGGTTAGTGTATAACCAGACTTGAGATGAGGAAATAGTGGATAAGTTTTCTCGTTAGCGTAACCTTATTTGTGTGTTTAATTACTTCTACTTGTTTCGGATAATGAAAATAATTAGCCGAAGATTCGAGGATGATTAGGGTGAATTTCCTAGAACTTTTAGAATAGTTGCTTGGATCAATTCAGAAGAAGGAACAATGAGAGAGCGATTTGTTGGCATTTTCCCTGTCAACTTGGAGCTAAAATCGATCGCTCTAAAGGGTAGCTCGTTTATCTTTTTCTCTGGGTCAGAATGACCTCTTGTTGCCACGCTCAAGAAAGCACTTGCTAAAATGTGACAGCATGCTAATTTTAGGATCAGGATTGGTTATTCTGGAGTTTTTAGGCAGGAGATTTAGCCCCCAAGCTAAACTACATCGCTATTGAGGGACTCACGCCTTAATTTTGCATCATAAACATGGCCGCTTGTACGCACTAACTCAATACTAGGAAAGACCGGCTTCACGCCATCTTAAATTATGGATCCACAGTTCAGAGGTATATAAAGAATAACTTTCTTCCGTGTTTTACTTTTTTCTTTAACTTTTCTTTACAAAATACTATACTATACACTAACACCTACGCACACACAAAAACCATCTTCGCATATTTCGACAAGCTCCGATAATGGCGGTATCATCAGACGCACCTGCAGACTCAAAGACTGGCCCTAGCATGCCAGGAAGTTTACGAGCTCTTCGCAACATGGTCATAATTAATGCGGCCATATACATGAACACAAACCCAGGCCCTGATGACAGTATCTGCAACATGAACTGCCATCCTCAATTCCACAAGTTAATCAAGGGCGCCCAATTCGACTTCGAGGAGCTCTACAACCTAAACGCCATTCTCGAATACCGGATGGAGAAAAACAAATTAGGAGAGCTTTACTGTTTCGCACTCGACATCGGCGTACCAAATGACAAACGGCTTGCGGACACAGACGACTATAAGTGGAGAGGTGCCCTATTGTTTCGCGGTGGAGATAACAGGGATAGAGAAGATGGAGAAGCGGCAGTTGCTATTCTGGATAGATATGAAGCTATCTGTCACTGGATTCGGGAATTTCAAATCTTTCCCCTTCCACAGGAAGGGCAAGGAGACAGCTATGTGAAGCCTAACACCTATCTTGCTATTAGATTGGCTGAGACTTCGTTCACGCTGGAGGAGATACGAATGAAGTTGGAGGATCTTAAACAACGTAAGATTGCTTGTTCCTTGCTATCTGGCGAATCTGGATGTTTGCTAACTTGGTACAGTGAAGCTAGAGAAAGCAAAACACGCAACTTCCTTGTCTGTTGTAGAGCTGCAATATGAGGGGAAGGAAATGAAGGATCGGATTTCTTTCGTTATGTATATCAAAGATTGCCTGCAACGGAGCCTGGCTACTGGAGAGATTACATTGTAATGTACGGTTATCAGCTTGTCTTCTTTCGATGAACAGGTAACTTTATTTTGATCACTAGTCATGGAAGTCGCATGGGTCGAGAACCCACATTGGTACCAGGGGCGCTTCGAATCAACCAGAAATTCGGACCGGATATGGTAGTTTACTGTATCATGGATTTGGAAGACATCATTCTTTACAGGACCGGGAAAGGTCCGAATTTTTAAGATAAAAAAAAAAAAAAAAATAATACTCGTGTAGAGATTGGCTATTTATAGTCTCACTAGTATTTAAGTATTTTCTAATTGCGTCGTTGCACGTCAGTTGTCCAGAGGTGCCCAAATTAAGCATAATTTAGTAGGAATGGGTCTTCTCTGAATCTTCTCTGAAGAATTTCTCTCAATTTCAGTAAACACTTCATGACAATAAAAAGCCCAAGCAGATTATTGAGTATGAACTTGGAATTGGCCGTAGAATACTGATCTTAACTCGAAATTGGTAAGTAAGTACTTCAAGTTCTGGTCATATGAGCTCAGCCAAGGGAGATATTCAAAAACTTGATGAATCGTCGTGGAAATTCTTTCCTGAACCTAATCCTCTTTAAGCAGGTGACCACGGCAGACACACTATTGCGTCGCTATCTTGCTCTTTTGAGGCGCCACGGCGGATATAGAACTCTCGATAGCGCAGACCTATCGACTTGGGTGTATCAGAATAAGAATCTAATATTCAACAACCGTCCATTTGAAAAGTCGCAACGCCCCTGACTCAGAAAATACTTCCGATTCTTTTGGAACGACTCTATTGATGTCCGTGATACTATCTCCGGTATATATGTTTGGGTTTGTCCTACTGGTAATATACCGTTCAGGAAAACGCGCGTCTCATATACCGAGGAAACACTTGAAGCAAGCAATGAAGGGCTAGGGGCTTCTCATATGAGGCTAGCCACGACAAGTGGTGGAAGAGTTGGTCTTGGACATGCACCATCTCGCATCGGAGACAAGGCTTCTATATCAAAAGGCTGTATGTACTATGACAGTTCTTCTCAGGGATATCGAAAATGGGTTTCAGGTAGTCGGGCTATGTTACTTTGCGGGCATGATGTTTAGCGAGTATCTGGATTCCCCTGAAGCTGAGAATCGATGGGTAACTATCAAACTATATTAGGCGTAGAAAATCTTCCTTTCAACTGCAGTCCTTTGTTTATGCAAGACTGGGGAGTCTTTCCTAGTTTTCCAGGTTACATTGTATTATATGCATGGAGTAGCGTAGAATATCAATGAATATCTTCTTTGGCACAACCACTTTCCAAAAAATCTAGCAGTTCTTATCAAATTGAAGGCCATCTACTGGAGTATCCCAGAATGTTCTGGCAGAAATCCGAGAAAATAACAATTTGGGTTGTTTTGTTTCTGTCCTGCTTCGCTTAGATCTAGAGGCAGGGGGTTGAAGGAGCGCCAGCTAGAAACCTTACGCAATCAATTATCTCAGATTCAACACCCTCGGCAACAAACACTTCCTAGACTATCACGACGCTCTTACTATCAACTCGGTATGCCACAATCATACCCCTCCATCCAATCGTTCTACAAACGGGAAATCCCGGCCGAAAAGACGCGCACAGACGTGACTGAGCCAGAGGTTCCAAGTCGTTGCGACGACGGGTTCAGCGAAGAGGAGCTACTCCAAGCAAAGGACCCAATGAGTCGCAAATGGTCCCCGTCGCGCGAGTATGGGGAATTAACAATCGACAAGCTCATCGCCGGCCCAAACTTCGTCACTTTCCATGGACGAATTGTCAATTTCAGTACCGTTAAAGGTTCATCCAGCGTTGAGAAAAAGGCAGCGGGCTGGCATAATCTGCTCCTCAAGGACAATACTGCCGCTATACACGTACTGCACTCTTTTTCCTGTAAATTTTCTGGCGCTAACTTGGCGATTCTATAGATCAAGCTCTATTTTGCGCCAGATGCTTACCCTGTCAAGCTGGGGCAATTGGTCTCCGTTTGGACAGGCTTCATATCTAACCCCTCTAAACATGAACCCTCCAATGTCCCAGGAATCGCAATATATGGTAACCTCTTTCCTGGTCGCGTAACCTCCGACCATGTCATGATCCATACCAGTGATAGCGCTTCAACCATCTGTCGCATTCCCCTCGAGTACCGCAAATCTCAACCTCTCCCTGGTCTCATGACACTAGCCAGCTACTTAGCAGGTGGCCACGACGGCGTCAACGGAGCCAAAATCCTCGTTTGCGTCAAAAGCATTGGTCCACTCAAGGGAATCCCCAACAAAACAGGTGGAATCTCGGATTTGATTGAAGTGCTTTTATTTGACCACACAGGAGAAGTACGCTTCACGGCTTGGAACGAGATGGCTGATTCCGCTAAAGATTGGCAACCCGGAGTGACGATATTGTTGATTTCTAACCCCGGATATCGCGTTGGACACAATGGAAAGGGAACTGTAGGTATGGTACGACCAACGATGGTAGATGTTGACCCGGAATTCCCTGATGCGGAGTGGTTGAGAAAGTATGCAACGGGACTGACGAAGCGTGAGAGCTTGAGTCTGGAATTTCCGGAAGGTGTCTGGGATGTCGAGGCTGCGGAATACGGGGTTGAGAGAATCTTCTTTACATTGGCTGAGCTGGATAGATGGTCAGTACTTCATCGGCTTTCCATCTTCGCTGTGCTTCTGGAAATGCTAATATCTTCGAAGGGTTAGATCAGACGGAAATGTGGTTTTCACTGGATTTATCAATGTTGTCATTCTCGAAATGAATCTCTATACCCTACATCGACGTAACATGCTCATGTGCGGAGAATGGTACGTTCTGCCATATTTTCATTATTTACCTCTTTTCTTACTGACATTCCATTTTAAGTTGCGGAGTGCCAACCTTCTCTAATACCTCTCCCTTACCTTGTACCCACTGCAAAAAATCGGTGTCACTCCACCTCAACCCCAAAATCCTCGGCACTCTCCTCGACGAAACAGGTTGTATTGCGTCGGGCAAACTACTCTGGAGTGATCGAGCATGGGAGTTGTTATTTGGCAGAAGTGTTGAAGAAGTTTCAAAGATGTCAATGGAGGATTGCAGATTACTTGATATGAGGTTCCTGGGCATGCGAATTCATCTTGTGGTTGGTTGGAAAGGCGAGGGCGAGGAGGGAAGATTGGGAGTTTTGAGTGTCATGGCTTAATCAATGATGAGTATCGGGGTAAGATACCGAGGAAGGATGCTTTGCTTCTACACGAAAAGGAATGAATGAGTGGTATATTGCTTGATAGATTTGCTTCATACTATGGGGAAATGTTCATGTATGACAGAGATGGAAGATGATCGATTGATATCACATTTAGCGTATAATAATTAGCTTTAACTACTTTAGCCATCAGAAAACTCTATCTGCAATAACAAGCATAGCATCGGAGAGTGAAATGTAGTAAGTCCAAATGATTTAAGTTTATATTAGCAGGTAAGACGGAGATAATGTATCAAATTTTCTATGCGACTTTCTCTACCAAAATAATTCGCTCAAATCCAAGTATCTACATCCGAATCAACCTCCGAGATCACCCTCAACTACTTGGGGTGATTTCCTTTCTTATATAAATATAGGATAGGCAGCGTTCCACTTTACAAAGTGACCAAACCGTGCCCACTGTTATCATGAAGTATAACAAGATAGTCATCCCCAACTGGCTTTGCAAATACACGACGTGCTTTAGAGCAGATTCACAAAACCTCTACCCACTCCTCGAGAATCAAACACCTCACATGACCCACAGACCCCCTTTCCCCAAAGACCCATAGATATACAAACCCAAACAACACATCCAAGTATCGCTATTCAAACTGAGAGTTTCTGCAGAGTTTCTCTAGCGCATGGGCAAACATTGTCACACGCAAGACGTTAAAAGGTGCGTGCCCGCGGCCTATCGAGAGTGAAGTAATAAACGGACCAGAAATGGTGTCTGTGTTTCCTTCAGGTCCTTGTACAGTTCTTGTACAAGGTAATTAAGCTTTTGCTATTTTTGGCCAGCTTTTTTATGGCTGTCGCGAATGTCGTGGTGGTTAGGTGGTTGGGTCGTTTGAGTGAGGTGAATCCCTTTACAAGCAAAGCATTAAACCACGTATGTTTTTCGTCGTACTTATTATATATCGAACCTTTCTATAGGGGAATCATCGTGAGAAATATTAATGGCAAGTCTTAAAAGTTATATTATAGCTTGATTAAGAGAAGTCTAGCTAAAGTAAGTAAACAAAAATACTCGCTTACTATGCCAAGCCTCACCTTAATTCTCGTTACCCCACCATCCACTTTAAGTATTATATCTAAGCCTATACTTTCAAGCCTTATTTAATTCAAAACTTCCTAGAACATTCGATTTCCTTACTTGTTTCTTGTTGCGATGTAGCTTGTTGATTGTTACTTTTGTATTTGCTTTAGTTTGTACTTGTTTTACGCTTGCTATTTGCTATTGGTTTGTACAGGCCTTGTTTGTAAGGGGGGAATCAGGGGGGATGATCATGTGACCTACAGGTATCCCCTGGTCTCAACATATGTACTTTTCGATTTTTGGCTCGGCGATATCCACTTCTTGTCTTGGACCTTACTCCCTATAGGCTCAACTTTGCCTTCTAAGCTTTAAAAAGGGTCAAAAGGCAAAATTGAACCTATGAGGAGCAAGGTCTAAGACAAAAAGTGGATATTGTAAACCTAAAAATCGAAAAGTACATATGTTGAGACCAGGAGATAGGAAGGACCTGTAGCCCGCACTCTACTTAGCTCTTCATACAGAAATACGAATGCAATACAATAAGTTGCACTTGTATCTTGACTACTATAGTCAACCAACATTTCTTTAAGGTATAAATTTTAACAAAGACGAGTACAGAATATAGGAGAGGACCCACTTTTAATGAAGGTCCATCGCTTAGGTGGTCGAGTACTAGGATGAGGTGCGAGGTACACTAGAGTATTGTTAACATGATTTTATTTTATAGCGGGCTATCTAAACGCCAAATCACTTATTCGAAGCTCCTATGTTCATTAGAGACACGGCATCCTCGGAACCAACAATGACTCGATCCTCTAATCTCAAACTTGGATACATCCCGAATCTTTGGCATTCCGTCTCTCGAGTCAGACGCATGCTGTTTATCCCACTAGACTAGAGATATCGTCCAGTAACAGTGCACTCATTTTCTGTCTCGTTTATATGCACGGAAAAGTAAACAGTGAAAAGGGGAAAGAAAGAAGAAAAGGGATTTGGTATCATTCGTGCATTTATTGGGCTTGTGTCTATTACACCACATCCCATCTCATCATCCATTCGTATCTCATGACCATTGATCTTTTGCCCACCCAGCCCCATCCATACAATCCATCACTTCATCACCATTCTCCCCCAACTTCCTTCGATCAAAGAAAACAGAGGTATCAACCTTATCGTATTCGCTGATGCAAGGTATTCCGCTTCACGATATTGCGTCAAATGTAAGTCTAGACCACGACAGGTTTTTTAAAGAAAAAGAAAAGAACAACAATCGGATCCTTCCCAACTCCAAATCAGGTATTACGAACGCCCCTGAGCGTGGTATAAAATTGGAGAGAGAAATTGCGTAAAGGGGAGAACCCCGTCATCCAGAATTCTCCAAAAGCCTTGACATAGGCCATTTGAAAGATTACGGCTGGTTGAGCTCATAAATCGTACATATCCCAACCATCCATTTGTTTGATAGCATCGGCCTGCCGAGGAAACGTTTCGGAAGATAGATCCCGTGCTTGAGCACTAGCGTATTCATTCCTTAGTTCCTCTTCCAGTCACAGTTCGTCGTCGTCTTCGGCAATTTCAGCAGGCTTCAAAAGACCACCGACCTTAGAGAGACGTTGACGCTCTGCAGCCTTGGCATCTCTTTCTTGTTGCTCCTTTTCGGCAGCAAACAGCTCGGTGTTATCGCCTGAAAACTCCTTCAGTTGGATGAGGAAGTCACGAAGATTGAGTCTGAAACGAGCGTCATCGTTGTTGAACGTAAACAGGCCTTCAACGAACAATTTGATTTGTGCACTAATAGGGACCACGTTAGTAAGTGGCTTCAAGAACCAAGAGTCTGGATTTGACTTACGGTTGCAGATTTGGGAAAGCATTTTGCAAGAGGGAAGCTACAAAAGTGGCTAAGAACTCCTTATTACTTGTTCCAGGTAGTGCTTGATCTCCACTGTAAATTGGTCCCTGAATCCTAGGGGCGGATCCATCAGCGGGTTGGACATAGAAGAACATCCGCGCTAATAACGCTGACTGAGACTTGAAGCCAGCTTTGTGGTCTGTATCAGTGAGAACAAAGAAGACATCCTGAAGAATAGGCACGAAAAATTGCTGGAAGAAGGCGTTCGATGTAGTAGAATCTGATTCCGCAATGTTTTTGATCAACTCGTAGCACATGTTGAGACCAGCAAACTCAACCTCGCGGTTGTCATGCTTGCTAGCCCACATGCAAGAATCAATAACAAACTTGAACTGTCTGTTGTCAAGCTTAAGGAGGGCTGGGACGTGTTAGCTATAGGAATATAGAATGGGAAATAATATCACATACCTGGGAAGCAGTTGAGGTTGATAGCACGTAGAAGAGTGAAGAACTCAACACGGTGTTCTGGGAATTCCGAGAAATCCTTGTTGATCATTTCTAAGGTGCATTCGAAAACATTCTCCAGAACGATAGGAACGTGGTCCTCCATAAGTGACTGCAATAGACGTTAATAAATTTCTAAACACACATTTTGTATACTCTCAAACAAGAAGGGTATGCACATTTGAGTACTTAGAACGATAGGGGGTCCAACGTACAGAAAGTCTGGTGATGATTGTAGACATCACTTTCAAAACCTCGGCATCTCGTGCGTTGGGTACATTGCGATTGTAGTCGACAAGAACGGCATCCAAGAGAGCTGGCACAATGTTGGTTCGAACCGCCTCAAGATCATCAGCCTTCTCAACGTATGTCTCAATAAGCTTCAAGATCTCCTTCTTAACGGTTCTCAGACCTCGAACATTGGGCATCTTAGTCGCAATTTCACCTTCAATATGTTAGCATAGTTTTACAATGATTGAGAAATGGCTTACCGTCGCGGGCAACAGCTTCAGAAATCATCTGACTCGTAGCACGGTACATAGACAGCATGTCCATATAAATACGGCCAACTTGAGGATAAAAGTAGGGTCCGATAGAAGAGCAAGCAGCCACGTTAGTCTTCATGACATTTCCGATAACTTTGATTGCGTCCCCATCGAGCAAAATCTGTGGGTTTTCAGAGGCTTGCTGGATTATAGCATCCCAGGCAGCATTTGGATAAGACATAAGTTCAGTAATGAGTCTCTCTTGAGAGTTCTTTTGAGGCTGTGCCGCAATCATATACCCACAAGCTTCGTAGAAAGTGTGGACTTGTTGAGGTGACAGGTCGGCAGTAATCTTGCGCATGCCTCTAACAATCTCCTCGATGAACGGCTCGCTTTCCCCAGGCTGAAGTGCAACAAAATGTCTCTTGCACTGTCTAGCAATCTTGATGAAAGTATCGCAGGCCATATCTTGGACACCTTCGTGAGACTCATGCATGAACTCGAAAAGCTTGTTGACAACCGTCTTGAGGAATTTCCAGTGTGCCTTCAAGAATCGAGGATATTGGCCGACGATATACATAATGTTACTGGCTACAACAGCTTTGTTGTCCTTTCCTCTCTTCATTTCTGTCAAGCCAAGAAGGTCCTTGATGACAGTAACAAGAAATCGCTTCTCTGTTTCCTCGTTCATAGCCAGAGAGATAGATCCGATAGCCCAGCAAAGAGTGTTGCAGTTTGCCCAGGACCACTCAGAACCGTCAACTTGACGAGCGAGCTTATCAGTCATGATATTCTCGGTATCTACGACATCCAGATGGGTCAAGAATACGAGACACTCGCGAGTTGTCTTGTACAGCTGAATGGTATCGCTCTCCTTCACAAACTCTCTGACAATCTCTCCTTCTTCGTTCTCGACAATCAAAACTTCCTCGGGTCTGACCATCTTTTCAATCATTACGATTCTGAGATTCGAAAGGACTTCGTTGTACTTGTGTTTTCGAAGGGGATAATTTGCAAGAAGGCTTGGATTTGGAGCTCCCTGGTTTATTATGCCGCCGACGCCCATGTTCAAAAGTGGGTTTGGATCGTTGATAGGAAGGGACTGCATCTCCTCATACAACTCCTGAACCAGCTTCGTCCAGTATTCCAAACAGATCTTGAAAATTTCGCGATCGTCTATTTGGGAAATTCGAATTAGGTAGAAGTGGGCGTGCGTAAGGAAATCGCGGTTTGGGAGATTCTCAATCAGCTGTTGAATGTGGTTAGTCAAGCTTGTATATACTGTCAGGGAAACTCACATTTAAGTGAACGCCAAAGAAATTGGTCAGGAAAAGAGCAAGATTCTGGATAAACTCCTGATCCTTAGAGTTGCTGGAGCTATATGTAGACTTGAGGTCAAGTGTTAAGGGAATAATTTTGGTGATGGCGGTCAGGACCTCGGTGAACATTTGCACCAGCTTCTCATCATAACTGTTCATCTGGTTAGTTTGTAAACCACCAATCTCAGTCAAGCACTTTAGTGTGATGTTTCGGAACTCGGGCATCTCAAGAAATCGTGTGCGCAGGGTGTCAATGATTGGAGTCTCAAAGATATATCCAAGTGGAATCCAGTTAAAAAAGCGAAGGAGGGTCTCCAACGTAGCCTTGATCAGACTGGATTGGGTAGCACTATTCAAAACGTCGCTGCATAGCTGGAAGATCGAAGAGAATTCAGCACACATCGTCGTCTTGAGATTCTTCGTCTTGGTCGAGGTCATTTGCTCCGCCGAATAATCGAAAACCTCCTCGGACAACAGTCGCAGAATGGCCATGTTGTTTTCGCAAATGGAAAGGCTCGTGTGGCAGGAAGATATGATTTCGTTGATAAACGTGGGCCAGTTGTGGGGCCATTCCTGCTTGAGAATAGAAACTAGAACGAGATTGAGCTTGTTCAGGAGGGTTCGTTGTGCTGCCATGGTTTCCTCGGAGCCGGAGCATTGAATAATGAAGTTGACGACAAAGTTTCGAATACCTAACAATCGCATTAGTTTGCAGAAACTGCCGGATTCGCGTAGTACCGACCTTGACATTGTTCCTTGGGCAGAACCTTCCATCGGGTCATGATAACGTTGTCGAGCACTTGCAACCCCAAGTCTACAATGATTTGTCAGTAATGCCAATTCACCAGCGGAAGCTTGGAGAGGAACATTTCGTGGGTGCATATGTAGCATCTTTTAATATCTGATCCACAAGCAGCCAGGCATCGCTATCCTCCTTAAACTATTATGTCGTATTAGCGGGGGTTTGGGCATATCTCGCAGGACTTGTCGCAAAAGTTCGTACCTGGTTCAGAGTAGCTTGAGCAGCTTTTTGCTAGAAACCCAACGCGTCAGTCAGTGCACTTAATAGAGAGACAAAGAGTTGAAAAGTGTGCTGGTACTTACAGACTCCCCTCTACCTTCGTAGAAGGCGCGGACTGTCGCGTCAAGCTCTTCAATAGTAGGAGCCATCTTCGCCGCCTGGAATCAGGAGGAGGGTTGTGACCTTTTGTTGCAGCGATAAAAGGATGAGGATGTGCGTTTTGAGGTCTGCGAAGATGCAGCACACGCTGAGGAGGGTATCAGCTTCGTGGGAGAGATCTGTTGTGGACTTCTTGCAAATTGTTCTTGCAGTTGCTGATTGTATGGTTATGGCGGGGTGATGAGGCTGGGAGGCACAGCATAGCGCTAAAGGATTTAGGATTTGGCTGACCCACTTTAATTCAAGTCACGTGTATCTGTATTGGTCGCCTCCCCTACAAAAAGTTATTCCCTTCACTTTAGAGTCATACATCAGTGATAGCAGTGGTAAGGTATCTGGATGTATTCTGGAATTAAACTTGATGATTCAAACTGGTGATGGACTGGTGACAATTCATGGGATGGTCCGCGTAGGGTAGCGGTCATGAATTTGTATGACCATCCGTGGAATCATTACAAAAATATATGACCGTTCTGAGAACCGTCGCACATCTGGTCACAAATTCTTGTGACTATAACACTTTGAGATGGTCACAACTGGTTATGGTCACGTCCTCTTCTTACCATACGAAAGACCATCATATGTAGATACCATCACAACTAGTCATAGTTACGCACACTTGTCAGACATTATTGAACAAGACATGATGCTTTGTTCGTTGTACGTCTGCAAGGTTTTGATACAAGTTTCTTTCAGTATTTGATGCTACCAATGCCTTCTCCAAAAATAAGAGAATATCCCAGATAGTATACTTTATTTGTATTTGATAGATGATACCTGCTTACATGAGCTTCAGCTTAACCACATTTATCTTGAAAATCCGCTTAGTCAACTGAGAGATACCATGGACTTGCCAATTGCATAAATTTAGAAGGATATAAATGACTCAGTACAGCATAAATTCTTGTCATGATTGTCCCATTGAAGTGGTCCAAGTTGAGAGCAAGTGTAAATTTATCTGAAACACTTTACACACCTTGGACGTTATTGGCATTCTCTGGTACGAAGAATACAAAAAGGTGTTGGACAGATCAAGACATATACCCGCCAGTTCTCCCAAACCCTTTGACATACATCTAGAACACTCAAATCAAAATTAATTATACTTTTACACCAATTAAATCTCTCATCTCATTACCCAACCAGAGAGCAACATTTTCGTTCATACAGATAGATAGAGCGTTTAACACCAATCCCCAACTCCTTCCCACTCCGTTCTTCTACCTGACTCCCACACGCCTCACTTCACCATCACCTCAAATCCACACTCAAAAACTTTCACAAAACCAAGGCAACGCCTAAGACTCCAGCCCCAATGAAACCCATCATCCCTCCCACACCAGCATTGTTATTCCCCACATTAGCACTAGCAGGCTTGCTCGTAGAAGCAGCACCCCCAGAGGCAGACGCAGTCGGAGATTTAGACACAGCGGGAGATCCAGTAATAGTTCCATTTGATGGTCTACTTGTCGTTGAAGGTCTAGTGGACGACGAAGTGACGACACCCGTCCCATTGGCAGGCCTAGATGAGGTGGGAAAGAGAGTAGGTACGATACTCTGAGTGGGCTCCGTTCTGGTTGTTGTGTTTCGTGCGGTCTGTTGGGGGTTGTGTTAGTCATTCAGTGGGGAAAAAGGTGTTGGGGATTGTGTGGAAGAGACAAGGAGAAGGAGAAAGAGAAGGGAGACTTGCAGTTGTTTGGCCCACAGCACCGCAAGCTGCGACAGCGACAACGAGGACGGAAGAGAGAAGCATGATGGATTCTTTTGTTGAAACGAAAGTGTTGTGGTTGCAAAAAATTCTGCAGTCTCGAGTTTTATGGCAAAGGAAAGATTTAAAAGCTTGACTTGGAGAAGGACCGAAGAGACCGAACGTAGATTGAGTACCAGGGAACAACGATATGGAGAGACTTCATCCTTATACCAAATTGGTCACTGTATGTCACTCATCCTCAACCAGGCACAGCCTTCACAAGTGTTCGCTTGTACAGTTGTACTCTCCCCCGGCTGAGCCACCATTGTTGCTCTAGATCTCCATCCACGAATGAAGATGTAGAGCATAGAAACATGTGGCATTGAAAAAAGAACGAAAGTAACCTCTCACTGTGACACTGTCCAACCAAAGTGAAGCCTCAAATCCCAATGGGGATAAAAATAAGTTTTGCTTTTTGATTACGTGCTTTGGGCTTCGCCCCTCTTCGTGACACCACCATCTGCAATGGCGTTTGCACCACAGGAACTGTTCTAATTGGTGTTTGGGCGAGACACTCAGTAATCGAGAAATGACTAATAAGGTGCGAATTACACCAATATTTCACCATTAAGAGAACGTGCGAGATTTCTACATATGAAGTAAAAATGTCTTGAAATAAGTTTTATTTCTCCTCGCAGATAGGGCATTCAAAGCTGCGGAAGCGTCTAGATCACCTATGCTTTGGTGTAACCGGCCTCTGACAATCCTGCCTCTAAGGATTTGATTGCGCGATCAATGTCGCCGCGTTTCGGATCCATCTGTTCACGAGGTCAATAAAAGACGCACAGTATAAGAAAAAGAGAAACATGGCACTTACAACGCTAACGCCCATATGGCCAACACGAATGTATTTTGGTGCAATTTCTTTGTGGAGACCTCCAGCAAATATGACACCCTTCTTGAACAGATTTGGCAAAAGTTCAGGAGCCTTGACACCCTCGGGAAGATAAATTGCGGTCATTCCGTTGGCCTGATCAGCCGGATTTGAAGCCAACTGCTTCAGGCCCAAATCGGTGACAGCTTTCTTAATCTTTTGAGAGATTTCTCGGTGTGCTGCGAATCTTTCAGAAAGGGGTTTTGTCAAAATCTGGGTCAGAGCAGTGTGTAGTGCGTGGATGAGCTGTGGGGATGGGGTCGCGAAGTATGAAGGCTTCTTTGCTTCGTAGTTTTGCATAACTATCTCATGGTTAACATGTTTCTTTTCATTCCTTGTTCATACAAGAATATCAACTTACTTGGAAGCCAGTTTTTGAACGAAGCAAAATAAGAACCTGGAGGTGTCTTTCTAGCCTTGAAAGTTTCGATAGCACGGCCACTGTACATTGAGATGGAAAGGCCGGCGGGACAGCCGATTGCCTTCTGAGATGCAGTGATAACGCCATCCAACTTCCAGCCATCAAAATCGATTTCCTCAGATCCAACACTGCATACACCATCCACGATTATGAGTGTTTCTGGGGAAACCTTGTGGACCAATTCCGAGAGAGCCTTCAGCTCGCTTAGCACGCCAGTCGAGGTATCCACGTGGGTGACTGTCAGCAGCTTATATTTCTTCTCCTTCAATGCCTTCTCAATCTCAGGTAGTTGTGGTCTTGAACCGATGGGAGCTTTCAGCTGAGTGACTTTGGAGCCATAAGTCTCGAAGCAATCTGCGAACGAGTCTGCAAAGTATCCGGTATGCAGAACCAAAACATCATCTCCAGGCTCTGCCAAATTGGCCGCTACCAAATCCCATCCAAGTGTCCCAGAGCCAGAAATAACGAATGGTTGTGAGGCGGAGTCGGTAGTTTGGAATAACTTTCTGAGCATGGAAAGAGTTTCCGAGAAAGTCGAAACAAAGGCTGGGCCAACATGACTCTCGCTGTTGTATTTCCCAGTTAGCCTACGCCAGCAAAAATAGAGGGGTATCAGAATAGACTACCTGTAATGGCTCATCGATTGGAGAACAGCATCATCAAACTCGATAGGACCCGGAATCAAGAGGGTGCTGTGGCTAGGTTGGCTCGACATCTTGGACTTCTCTTGATTTGAAACTGCAGTCGAAGTGAAGGAGGATGTACTGGAAGTTGAGGTTGAATTGGAGAGAGTGCTGGATGGAATAGAAGGCCGAAGATCTAGCTGTCTTGTAATGGCCGATAAGCGCTGGTGGGCAGCCAGCTTGTTAGGAGTAACTTTGGCTCCCCAGTAAATGGCGGGGTAGACCAGTCTGCACGCCAGTGTGTTGACTGACGTAAGGGGTTACAAGCCCGATTCTGGCCGTGGGTGAGGGTGATTTGCTAACTTTGAAGATTTGTCCAATGTAAAGAGGGGACAGGTTTAGAAAAGGACAGATAGTAAGATACTTCGAGTACAGAGGGAAAGACAGGATATATTTGCCCAATTCGTCTTTTAAATGCGTCCTGGTCAACCCATGCATCCACTCCCCCACCTATTTGCTTGCACTGAGCTGGACATTCCAGGTTCAGGGGCGAAATCCGATGCCGGGCCGATTACAAGGCCGGTTTCCTAGCTTTGTCCTTGACAACACCATGACAATGAAATCAATAGATGTAAGTCGTCTTCAATAACCATTTTCTCCAGTTAGAGGTATACAAGATGCCTAGCTTTTCTTTCATCAAGAGAAGCCCTCGATTCGGCCTAGCTTTTTTTCTTATGCCTCTCGCAATCCAATGAGGTCCAGATATTCTTAACGATTGTGGAAGACTGGAAGTGTTAGTCATTAACGCACACGATTGAGTCGCAGAATCTTGTATGGTTGGGGAGGTCTTTGATTTAGAAGAAGGGCTATATTGATTTCAAGTTCTCTGTCAAGGGCACAACTTTCAGCAATTTTGAGGAAGATCTCGGCGTGTACCTATATGAAAGTTCTCGTGCACATTTTCGTACCTATACTCGAGTACTCGGCTCTATTCATGCTTTTCATCATAATGATTACTTAATGGGCTTGAAAAAGAGCCAGCTTCACTAGATTTCAAGATAATAATTTATGACTTCAATTGGCGCGGATGTTCAGTCGTGGCTTCCTTGGTTGCCTTGTTTTTTTTAGCACAACAGGATCGCTACTGCCTCTGAAGACGATTCATATTTTAGAGCTCTCCGATGCTCGAAACACTGGAGAAAGTGTCGGATGATTCAATTTTGATTGTGCAAGCTAGCTTTGGCTCCTTCACAAACAATAACCTTCTGCATCCTACGATGCATCTCTAAAGACCTTCGGCTCTAAATACTATCTCTTACTCTTGTCTTTCATTCTGTATTTCCTCTATCAAATTCGCCCTCGCGCACATGTCTAGAGTCTCAATTCAAGAATGTCCATCAAAGAGCCAGTTCCGTGCCACGAATCAGGTTCCTCGCCAGCGTTGGCACTTTTACGTCTAGTTTGGCTGGATTATTTCGGAATTCTCTCCTTCGTTCTTTTTACTCTAGGAATTTGGAGAATGCCGATATACTACTTCGACGACAGAATAGTGCCTATGTCGCCCTGGGTATCCGAACCATCCTTGGATTATGGTCTAGCAAGCCTTCGGCCCCCCATGGAATTGGATTACCCGTGGAGACCTGAACCGATACCTTCCTGGGCGTGTGGGGTAATAGTAGTCTTGGTCCCACTCATCGTCGTCGCACTATTTCAATGCAAGTCTCCGGGTCTTTATGATTTACATGCCGGTGTCTCAGGTGTATTGAAGGCTGTTGTAGCGACGTAAGTTCCAATTTACATACACCATTCTCGCTAGGGTACCACTGATATTTTCTTCTTGATTAGGGCATTTGTCTGTACTGTCCTAAAGCAAGTGGTTGGAGGTTTTCGTCCTCACTTCATGGATGCCTGCAAACCGGATCCAAACTCGATTACAAAAGAGCCAGGGCTAGAAAGATATTGGCTTGGTGTCATTGCGTGTACTGGCGATCCTTACGAGATCAAAAAAGCGTACGTTAATACAGTGGACGTTCAGAGCCTATGCACGAGTACAATTCTGACTTTGCGTGTAGTCTGCAAAGCTTCCCAAGCGGACATGCGGCAAACTCTTTTGCCTCTGGGACTTTCACAGCACTCTACTTAAATGCCAAATTGAAGACCTTTTCGGACCACGGTTCCTACCTTTGGACTATGATGGTTACCATCTCTCCACTTCTAGGAGCATCACTGGTCTCTGGAAGCATGTATACATCCTATGTCAGTGCCATGAGCCAACAGCGATTGAAGAAACAGCTACTGACTCTTCGTCTGAACAGCAACACCACGCAAACGATATTGTGTTCGGTATGTTGATTGGAATCTCGTTTGGCGTTCTCGCATATCGTTCTGTTTATACTTCCGTATTCGACTTTCATCGCAACCATATCCCCCTTTTCCTACCAAGCAGTCCGAATAAAGGTTTTACCACGGCACCGGTTTCGCCACAACAAGACATGTTTCCTAAAGTACTCGAGGAAAGAACAGTTTTGAGTTATGATACGTTTTTTTGGACTTGGTGGGGACAACGGAAGTGCCACTTTCAAAGCACGAATACACCTCAGTTACAAAAGAGTGGAGATAAAAGCTGAGGTGGAACCGACTTGTAGTTCACCAGTTGTAGATTGAATTGTTGAGGTGGCTTCTCCGGGTTCTATGTACCTGTAAGAATTGGATACGTGCCTAGACTGTTGGATCAACTATAATCGGATAAATAAGACATTCATGAACGTCAACTGACTTCCTCGTTGGATACCTAAATTACACCAGATGAGAGAGAGAAACTAGATTCATAAAAAGTATCATAAGATACAAACAGGAAGTGGTATTTATTCCTGCGCACTTCCCACTGTAGGAAACAAGCACGAGCATATAAACTCGATCTATCACGTGATCCAAAGTTTCACTTTGGAAAATCGAGGTCCTCTTTATCCTACTCAAATTGGCAAATAAAAATATCAATCACCACATGTATCATTTTTTTATATCCACATGTTTTAATCTCTAACGCCGCTTCTTTGAAGGGTTCTTCGCAATGACTGCCTTTCCACGTTCCACGACGTTTGCAAACCTCGCTTACGACCTCGCTTACGAAGAACAATATGAAGGAAGTCATAGCAAGCCTGGGCCACTAACCCCTTTTCGTCGAGAATTGTTCCACATTCTTAGTATTATTCTTCCCCACCAGCGCGAATCGTGGGATGTGGTTGGGGAGGGGATACGACAATATGGGGACGGCTGGGAAGGGTTGTTTCTCTTTGATTGTTTTGTAGAGTCTTACTTTTCGGGGGACTTTTCAGCTGCTGCACGACGGGACAATATGAGTGGACGGTTTACCTTTTGAGTGAGCGAGTGAGCGAACGACAGACAATCTTATGGTTTTGGTTGGAGCTTTGAAACAATACGAGGAAAGGGAAGAGTTGATGGATGATTTATTATTATTCAAGGTGCGCGACGCTTGACACGGGTGTTTTATTGGATATATCTCGAGGAGAATTGGCATTTCACTTTACTTCTTTACTCGATACAGAAAGGACGCCGACCAATTGTGCGATTTCTTCTCCATCGATCAACAACTTGGACCTCCTCACTTTGGAGCTTATAAATACGGATACACCCTCTTTCATCGATACTCTATCAAAATCCCCGAGAACACCTCAACTAGTTGGACACCTGCAGAAGCTCGAGTTGTCGTCTCCTCCTGAAAAAAGCGACTTGGGTGTTCTGCAGCACCCCGCAGCCCTCTGCAGCCCTCTACAGCTGCTTCGCCTCAGCCGTACAACTCCTTATAGCTCAAGTATCACATCTGGAAATATATAGGTACTCCCTTCCGTCCATGTTACTTTCCTCGTATGTTCTAATCAATCGACAGCAAACACGCATCCAAAATGTCTTCCCAAAACCCCTCCGACTTCGACCCCTACTCCCAAAACATCACCGTCCTGTCCTCAGATGGAACCAATATCGTCCAAAACAACGCCACCCTATACACAATTGATAGCGATCACTACTATGCAGTCTCGGTATCCATAAACTATGGTACCCAAATCGGCGCCACACTTTCCATGCTGGTCTTCCTCCTTCTCCTGACGCGAAGAGAAAAGAGAAAATCGCCAATCTTCTTTCTTAACGCATTATCCCTCCTACTAGTTTTCATCTCTCGGACCCTGCTCTCCATGTTTTTCTTCAGCGGATATAACACATTCTACGCCATGTACACCGGCGATTACAGCGCCGGATCGAGTGGAAACAAAGCAACACAGATTACCGCCACGATCATGGCCTTATTCATAACAATCACAATTAATTGGTCTCTCGTTCTGCAAGCTAAAACCGTTGTCCACAACGTTGGTATTCCTTCTAAATACTACCATGTTATCATCGGAATCTCGATTCTAGTCCTTTTGAATGCAGCTATCTTCCGCGGCATCCTCACCGGTCAAATTATCAAAGCAATCCTAGGCAATGAAAACTTCCTTGACAAGAAATGGCTCATTAAGGGATCGTTGTCTTCGGAAATGTTGGGCGTCTGGTGGTTCTGCGTAATCTTCTCTGGAAAATTGCTCATTATTCTGCAAACAAGACGAGCGAAGAAATGGACGAGACAGGCTTCCATGGAGGTTCTTGTTATCGGTACTTTCTATACCATGTTCTTGCCAGGTAAGCTCATCTCCACGCTAGTTCATAATGTACACATTGACTTACTACATCTAGCTATCTTCACAATCGTAGAGGTCTTTGACCCACCTAAATTCCCAGAGTCCGGTTCTTTAGCGATGGCAATGGTAGCTCTCTTCCTACCCCTGACCTCCCTATGGGCAAGTGCAACACCCAACGCCAATGATACCAAGATCTTGCCAGCAAAGGACATGTGGGGTGCCAGAAGTTCGACGGGTTCTCGTACTTGTTCTTGTGGTGGTTGTGTTTGCTCAACTTCTGGTGCCACGTCAAAGGGAGGAATCTTGCCACCTAGAAGAGGTAGCAGCGCAACGCCATTGAATGACCAGGCGAGAAGACCTTCCACGAGGAGCGATGTGGATATCGATTTGGAGAAGATGAGTGCGAGGGACATTAAAGTGATGAACAGTTATTCTGTGACAAGCGATGCGCGGACGACAGTTCAACCAGAGAGAGATGGGCCTTCTAATTCATACTGATGGGAGGAGTGAAGATGATCTGACAAAAGTTTAGCTTGTTTTGTCCTTTGAATCTTTTCTTCAGGGTGCTTCGGTTGGGTGAAGCTGGGGAGGATTCTTACAGTTCAATTTGGCAGGTCCACAGTCATTGCACATACCCTTTCTTGTGTTTGTATCGTTCTCTTCTTTGGTGGGAAAGCTTTAATGGAGCGCGTGGATTTTTCAGCGCAAATAGCATGTGATTGAGAATACCCAGATTAATTTCTCTAATAAAAGGTTTTCTTATTGCAAATATTGTTGTTCAAGTGTCTCCTTTTGGCTGTGACTGTCTTCTGCTTGTCGCTTAAATTCCAGCGCAAAAAAGGGAGAATATTTGGAGATGGTGCATACCTAAGAAAGAATTCCTCCAGACTCTGGAGGCTACAGGAACCAAGCTGAAAACTGGGCAAAATTTAAGCACACCTGACTGCTAGGTACTCTAGAAATCTGGATAGAGTACACAGATCTATTTTCTGGTGCAGTCAAGGAAGGAGTACAGGGCGAGACTTCGCTACTGGTCACGTGTGGTCAATAGCAGTGTACCTAGGTAAGCGCTCCTTCCTTACGAATTTTTGGAACGTGGAAACATTGGTAGTATCATAAAAGAGAACCACGAGAACCGCTCTTGCCTCTGAAATCGTCTGCTCCCAGTGAAGCCCAGGCGGATTCCAGACATGGGCTGCTTTTCAAATACGTACCATGGATACTACCACTACCATAGCGATGCTCTAGCATTCCCTACACTTCCAATTGACCAGTACCAGTACCACTACTTCTACTTGACTTCGCCTCTCTCAGATACCTACCCATACACCAGCTCCAGGTAAAAATATGAATCAAAGCAAAAATAGGCCATCCTACCAAACACCCCGAAAAGTGCATCCCAGTACTCCACAGCCATCCACTCGCACTTCGGGTACCTCACCTCATCGCACATGTCCAACAAGCAGCGGAAAGCCGCCGAAAAGAAGCTTATCACTCAATCTCTTTTCAATTATCAACAAGTTCGAAGCTCTCGATGCGGTCAGTCTGCCATACCGTTATCCTGGACTTCAACCCGCTCCTCTACAAGTATCGAGAAACTCTTCTCAGCGGAGAGACGGACACGGAGCTGGAATGGAAAGACTTTCAACTATTTTCAGTCCCGGCAGTAAAGGATATGAAGGATATATCCCTCTCGGTTCTGAAGAGAATCTCAGACCTACCCCCCGAAGACATGAGCCTGCTGCGGGTGCTGAAGAGTGTACGCCGACCACTGGAATCAAAAGATGGAAGGGACGCCCTCGCAAATCTATGTCGCCTCAGAAATCAAGAACGTCAACTACCGACCGAGGCGACAGACGTTCGAGGTCTGATTCTGACTTGAAAGATACGGCCCGCTTATTGTCTTCTGCAAAAACACGATTGGAGAACGAGGGGAGTAAGAGGCATAGATCAATCAAAGAAATGATCAAGTTTTATGATGGTGGTACGTAGATGCCTTATTTACTCTTAACTTCAAAAAGAAAGACTAATGAGCTTTAATAGCAGCGTCAACACGATACAACACCAAAACAAAAACCTCATTCGCAGATTCATCGATTTCAGAAACCCCAGTCTCCTTTCTATTGTCGCCGATGGTTACAAATGACGATAGAAGCTCTACCGTCAGAAGAAGAACCCTCACAAAGCAGAGCACTATTTACGTCACATCAACCGGGTCACCTCATACAACCGCCGGTAGAAGACAGAGCCACACGTTCGGGTTACGAGCAAGAGAGTCTTTTTCTACTCATTTCCCAACTTCCAAATGGTCTACTACGCGACCAAGATCCCCCTCAAGGACCCGACGCCAGAGTTCATTTAGAGAGACGCCTGATACCAATTCCAAAAGAAGCTCGTTCCGGGGTCGTTCTCTTCCGAGAATCGTGGTCAAACAGCAGTCTTCTGAAGCTCGCGCCAATGGAACTAGCAGAACTCCCACACGACATCAGCAAAACCAATCTCTTGGGCCCTCGAGATCTGGAAATGGAAGTCGTATGAGTTTGAGTAAAGCAAAAATTGGAAACAAAATTGAGGCATTATACAGGGCAAAAAGTTTGGAAAGAGAAAAGAAAGAATCACCAGAGAGACCCCCCAAGACACCAACTAATAGAAACATAACAAAATCCAGCCCATGGCAAAGCAGCGCACGTACCGTAATTGTCCACCGAGAAGGTCCAGATATTAGCCCATCCAAAGTTGCCGAGATGAAAAAACTGTTTGAGGGGAAACAGGGAGTCGAGCAGCCAAGCCCAGTCTCGCTAAGAGTTGATTCTAAGCTGACCAAGCTCCAAAAAGAAAGCTCGCCCGAATCTCAAAAGCCATTTCCTCTACAGGTACAACTACAACCACCTCCGCTAATGCGAGACATTAGCAATACACGGACACCAGTTATACCAGCGACTGCAACCCCAGAGAAGCTTCCACAATCTCTATCTCCTCAAACCACTGCACTGGCAAGTCTCAAGCCTAACAACGTTGCCGAGCCTATATCACCACAACGTCCACAAAACAAAACTTTAGTCGACAGAATAAAGCTTTTCGAAGAAGGTGTACGGCCAAAAGAGACAACCGGTCGTTTAAAGAAAAGAAGTTTTTCAGGCAAGGGCGCAAACCCAATTATTGCATCCCGCAAAACCTTCTTCGAGCTTCCAAGCTGGAAGAACGTGAGTGTAAGTAAACCCAAGATCCATAACAAAGCAGAACCACCAAACGCGAACGAAATCGAAGCCATCGTGGAAGAAGTAAATGATGGAGCAGCCGGTGGCAAAGCCGGAAAGAGGAAACATATCGTTGGGAAATGGAATGCTTTCTCGCTTGATTCCAATGGCACAGGACACAGCAAGAACAACAAAGAAAACGATGAAACACAAGGGCTTCTAACGAGAACAAGCGAGGAATTGGAAAAAATGGTTGTCAAGGAGGTGGAATGTGGGTTGAAGGAACCGAAGCCAATGAGACTTGTGGAAATGAAGAGAATGATGCTTTTATGTAGAGAGAAGGCTGGGTTTGGAGCGGATAGAGAGAAGATGAAAGTTGGAGGGCAGTTCAAGAAGTTTTAGTATTGATAGCTAGTTGTTTAGACTTCGTTTGTTGAAATACTATTCTTTTTGAACGTTTTGTTGGAATGGAAGCTTACGAAATTGCGGTGTTACCCTCATACCAGATTTTTTACTTCAGCGTCTTAAGACAAGAGAAGAATCAGGATTATTATGCGAACAAAGCTGGGAGCACTCGAAATCACGAATGCCCAGCATTGATCATGCAATAACCGACGTACGAAGAAGCAAAATACAGTATCAAACTTTGAGCGTACATATGTGAGCACCATCCTACGGGCTCACAACTATGGGTATACAATAAATTATGATCTATCAATATGTCGTCGTCGTCGTCAACCCCATCCCCCTCCCAATCTTCTTGGCAAGAGCCTTCTTCAAATACCACTCCCTCGCCAAACTTCTTGTCATCTTCGCAAAAACCGCCGGACTAATCCGACCCCTCTCCACCGCCCGACCAAGCACAAACAGCGTATCGCCTATACTCCTCTCCTCACTCACCAACTCGTACAATTGGTTTCCTACAACGGTCGGTGCTACTAAAAGCTCGTCCACATTTGGCGCTGTGCGGTGCTGACTTGACTCTATTATGGCATCGGCGTCGTGCAGTGCGGTGTGGAGGATACTGGTGTTGGTGTTCAAGAGGGCGGTCATAGATTCCAAAGCAGCCATTTCGGATTGCATCGCCATCAAGGCTTGAAGCATGGCTTTATTTTGGGATTCCAGACCTGGGAGACTAGAAGTCGTTTGGGTGCGGGTGTGTTGGCGTTGGGAGTAGAGTGCTTTTCCGATATTGTGGAGGAGCATGTCTTTTTCTGGGTTCGGAGGCACTGGAGGTGCTGGGAGATTCATGGATGCTTCTGTAGGTATGGGGAGGGTGAGAGGGGCATCTATTAGGTCTGGTGGTGGAGGTGGCTTTTGCCGAGGCTGCGGAGGAGGATTTTGGGGAAACTGTTGCCATTGCTGCTGCTGTTGAGGTGGGCCATATGGCTGTGGTTGCATATATGATGGTGGCCTAGACTGTTGAGGCTGTGGGGGTCCAGGCTGTGGGGGTCCCCCAGGGTATTGGGATTGCTGGTATGTTTGGTTGTATGTTTGTCGTCCATATGGATCGTGAGGTGGTGTTATTGGACTAACAGGACTATGTCCACTCGTTTGTTGTCTTTGGGGCTGAGGAGGCATAGGAGGCCCGCTCTCATATCTTAGACTGCTGCTTCGTTGGGGGGCGTGGGAATTGCCATTTGAAGACTGAGGAAGGTATCGCGCGCTTTCAGCACCTGCTTGAGGGGGTAGAGGAGGTAGAGGAGGTCCATCATCCCCTCTTAAAGAGTTCCGTGGAGAGTATTGCTGAGGATTGGCGTTCGGTTTTGGTGGGGGTGGAGGGGGTCGTGCAGGCTCTTCTGGATTAGAAATCTGACTACGAGGACGACTAACTCCTGGAGGAGGAGGGGGTACCGGAGGTGGGGCAACGGTACTTTGTGGTCTGGGTTGGGCTTTTGGTTGCTGTCGCGATATAACTGGTGGCTCCTTTGCGAAAATATCTCGTAAAATAGCCAAAAAATCGAGGATATTAGATTTCTATAATCACCAAAAATAAGCCATTGGTCGCATATTTAGCACATATTCCGCGATTTTACTTACATCCCAAAACTCGGCCCAGCCAGCTAAATATGGGTGATATATCTTCCCCTGAGGATCAACATGTTGCCCCGGCCTGACTATCATTCCCTCCGTGGGTGTCACATATACCAACGGCGCTTCGTGTGGATATCCATGCGGAACCCATAGTGCTATTGGGAATCTGTATATTGTCCCTCGAAAGTTGACTGGGAGAGTGCCCGAGAGGTGGAGGAGGAGCGCCGATGCGCCATTCTCGTAGGCTAAACCGCATACAATCAGCTTAGTTCTTGGGTCGCTGCCAAATACGAAGACGAAGACGGCGAAGCTTCAGTTCTATTGGGGTGGGGTGGGGATGTTTTGCGTACTGTAAACATCGGTTCGTGGAGACAAGGAGGAGTAGTGAGAGAGGGTCTGCGCTACATCGTTATAGGTCCGATTCACATCTCTGTATTCCTAAGCTAATTAGCAGAATACCAATAATATACAATCAGATTTCTTACACTGGTTAGGACACTGTACAGCCAGTTCAATACCTGCTGTCTGACAGCGGCCATAGCTGCTGCTGCACCTGTTTGACTTCGGACATTTTGCATGATGGAATCGCAGCTATCAAGGTGTTGACGTTGAAATTGCTTGGCACCCGGCTGCTGCCCCACATCACGTGGGGTGGAGTCACCCCCCTTTTCCGGTACTCGAGTATTCCAACTTCATTCAGATCATTTGTCAAGATTTGAGTCTAGACAGGAGTTGCAGATTGTAGATCGAACTAGGATCAATTCTGTGTGCTCTATAGATAGACAAAGACTGGTGTTTCCAAATTGAAAGGTGTCTTAAAAGTTCAAGTTTTATTAACGCATGATTCGGGACACTAATAAAAAGGATCAAGAGGTGGATATTATCTTCCGTGGGGCTTCTTCTCTGAATATGTAAAGCTTGAGAGTAACGAGAGATTTGTGAGCTATCTTTCGCCTCCTACCCTTGTGAGCTGTACAGTCTGAGCTGGAATATTTCGTTTCTCTTGATAGTTCAACGCCCTTTCCAGGGAGCAAAACAATGGTAGTAATAGGTACTATAGGGGATGAGGGAAGTCTCTTGTGAGTCTTCTTTTCCTTATATTTCAAAAAAGACTTGTAATCTTCACCAATAAGCTATCTGACTGAAATGAAAACTGAATGTTACCTCTTTATGAATTAGCTCTCAACAGCTGAGCTTTCCAATTTGGTTTTTTGGCAGATCGTAAAACTGCCAGACTATTAAAGTGAGGTCTATCTCTGTAGTCTGCTTATTATCAAGGTCTTGCATGCCGTCGTCAAATAATATGTACATCTCTCTCTCATAGACCATGCTGATCGTTTACCTTGCCACTGTAGAGCTTAGTGGCAAGGTTTAGTTGGCACGTGCGATACTTTGCTGGGAGATCTAATTTATTTATTTGGTACTATCAGTACATGACCGCATAACAACCTACTCTGGTACAATACGGTATGTGATGCATAGCGTCTGTGCTGTGAACCTTTTAGGCAAAATATTCCCTGTTCTTTTAGGTGCTAATATTATCACCTGTTATTTACTTTTGGTGTTTTGAATTGCTCGTATAAGTAAAGTTTTCTTTTGCCGTATTGCAATGGATATTGCTAGGGCCCTATATAAAGTCTCTGCCTTTCGGTCCGGTCTTTCCGGCGTCTAGCACAGAAAGAATACTCCTTCCTTACCAATCGAATCGCTTGGACATTATTACCTCCCCTGTCTTTGTTGTATTCAATCCCAACCATTCCTTTCCATTTCAACGAACTCTGGTAGTCAGCCTGAGTAGCTACCTAGGTATTGGAGGTTGTAGAGAGTCTTGCTAAATTAACTATCTAGTTTCCGATAGACTATTATTTAGCCGAATCTCCAACTTGCTGGTATATATCTCGACTTCTTTTGGCTTTTCTGGGAGAGAGGATTCTCCTTGGTGGTCCTGAAAGCGTCTGTTAGATTTAAATTACCGAAGTTCCATCAATATACCGGATTATTCTCACTCGGCGCACACGTCAGTATAAACTTAGCTAATCTAGAAGCCGGAAACTATGTATATTTCTCTCAACGGGTCCCAGTTATCTTAGTGTCAATTATTCACTTTCGCTTACAACAAACACGACTCTTCACCAATACTTTTCAAGACTTTCGACAACATGCAATTCCCAACCATCTTCTTTATCACCTCTTTGGCAATTGGGTACGTTCTTCGACGGGCAAGAAAAGGCGAGAAAAGACTAATGACAGCATCTAGTGCAGTTGCACAACAAGAAGGCAGTAAAGCGACCTGCAATAATATCGATGTAAGTCTCTCAGCCTCTCACTTTCTCAACCGAACATCCCATTTCAATCTTCTCTCTGATCTACCCTTCGAAGATGAGCTTCAGTTATACATAATAACATCCGATACAGGGGCCCTTCGATTACGGGGCGACACTGGAAGCGTGTAAATTATACAAGGAGAATGGAGCATGTAAGGATTGCGAGTTCAAACCAGCAGGCGATGCACACTGCGAAAGCGTGGGCAGGCTCATTGAGATAAATCAAGTAAGGATTCGCCTTCGCCAAAGACAACCTTAGATCCAAGGCTAATCATAATGTTCTGTTAGTGGATCGAGTGGTGCCAATACGCTGGTGCTGCATCTGGTTTCATTCCCCAACCTTGATTGTAAAATTCCTTAAGGAGCTTCGAGATGCGAAGGGGTCTGGATATTAGTTCCCGGACTGTATGGAGTTGTTTTTTAACGACCTAAACGGCCATACAAGTTCTGGTTTCTAGTTTCCACGTGAGCCGAAGTGATCCAGAGACCTGGTCTATACTACTGTCTCCCTTAATATTCAGTACACCAGACCAATGAATCTATAAAACATTACATATTAGATCTTCAGAAAAGGTGTCCCTTATGTTTCTCACCCCCTCCGTTCCCCCGTCCCCGCCTTCATTGTTGCTCCGCTATCCCGATATCCCTATCACTGTACACGATCTCGAAATTACAAGGACAATTATCCTCGACAAACATCCTCCAAAACAACAGTCTTCTGCTGTTGTCGCCCCGAAGAGCCCGCAGCGCATCATTGACTAATTTGAGAAAAGGAATTTGGTGACGCTGCGCTGGCTGAAAGTGCTGGACCGTTATAGGGGAAGGGTTATCTGTCGCTATCAGTACTACTCTGTGGCATTTGTGGGGTTTGAGGCTAAGCGAGGGAAAGCTTCCAAGTTTGGGTTTATGGCTGCTCATGTTTAGTCCTACAGTAAGGCACAGTGCAGTAAAAGAAATAATGATGTGAGTATGCAATGCCCATAATTAAAATCTTTGCGGTTGACTCCTGTGTGCACTCACTGAGTGCTATTTGACGGGGCCCATATTTGGTATTCAAGTAAAATGTACGAGGGAATATGTTGGGATATATGTTATTCACAAGTCACATGTTTACATAGTCACATGATGCAAGCGTTCGAGTACTTAAGTCCTCGAACACTTCATCCCTAGTTAGCCCTTTAATCGATTATCATACTTTATAAAGAGAGTATATTAGTTTACCCTGTTTTACACTAACACTGATCAGTATATACACACAGATTAAACAGACGGCTAAACTATTAAAAGTACAGTTATCTCAAGATTATATATGTCACCTTTTTAAAGCTTTTAAAGAGTACGCCTTTACACAGTACCTTAGAGTAGGTATCCTACTACGTAATAGACGACTACTATAGTAACAATAAAATCGGAAACTATAAAGAGCTAGTTAAGACAGTACCTTAGAGTAGGTATCCTACTATCTTACTAACGAAGGGCCAGTCGAAATAGTACCTTAGAGCAGGTATCCTACTATTCCTACTATCTTAGACAATTAGAACTCGATCTCTTAATTAAGTACTTTTAAGCTTAAACAACAATAATAAAACAATAAAACACTTATACTGTAAAAGTCTTAAAATCGACTTAGAATAGCGGACTAGTAAAGACCCTTAAAACACTATAGATATCAACGGACAAACACTACCCTACTACTTCTACTATAGAACTTAAAATTAGACTATTCTTTTATACTTTTTATAAACTTTTTTAAGGTATAGGAACAGATTAATCGGCGTTGTTCTATAACGTAGATTTAGTAAAAATTTTCCCTATCTTTTTACGTTACAATACTACCTTACTAAGCGACCCGCCCTATAATACCTATAATAACACTTTAAAAGAATAACACACCAAACTCCTATACAAGCCTAGAATTCACCTTAAATCGTTCCTTTATACTAATGATTAAGACAATCTTTAACAATATCACCGGTTTTACCACGTTGTAGTATTTAAAGACTACACTCTTTAACGACCGGACTTCTCGGACCCCTGTCCTACCACCATTACTACCATTAGTACGCCTTATTAAAACCTTTACTCGAAGAGTCTTTTATAAAAGCCTAGGTCTACTACTAGCTCTTATAAAGTAGAACAAGATCCTTAAAGCCTTCGCTCTAATACTGTCTTACCTTATCCTTATTCTCTCCTTTTTATAGCGTACTAAGCGAACGTAAAAGGACACCTAATATGCCGCTAAAGAAAGCCGTCGCTACCGTCGCTACTACCGCTACCGTAAGGGAGCCCGACTTTAACTCTGTCTTAGAGAGTCTAGAGTCACCCTAGGAACTACCTTAAATCAGCGGGACAAGACGGCTAGCGTTAACAGCAGACGACACTAATAAGTTAGGCTATATTACACGTATAATAGAATCATACGAGTAATTCACGTTAATAGACGAAATACTCTAGTATAAGTTTAAAGAAGACTTTAAAGGATAGACTAAGGCTCGCTTCGACAACGTAAAACTATAGCGTGTAGTATAACTACAAGTATACCTCTAGAAACGCAGAGTCTAGATACTATAGATAATCTAAAGAAGAGTGTCGGTAATATAAACCCTTATAGACACTCTCGAGGACGAATAGGAATATAAATAGACAATCGACGAAGTAAAACAATATAAGCGACAATACTAAAACCTCCTATCCGATAAGTTAATAGGTATAGTAGAAGAAGTAGAGAGACAGTACTATAACATAACCCTACGCCTTAAATAAAGTTTAAACTATCAAGCCCTAGCTGTCTAGTAACAACCTGTCTAACAACCTGTTTAACAACCTATCTAACAACCTGTCTAACAACTTGTCTAGCAACCCGTCTAACAACCTATTTAACAAGTACTAATAACGCTAGTAACAACCGTCGGACGCCAGTGTAACGAATACTCAAACTGGCTAACTAAACTTGGCTGGGTGTTCGCTGGTTGGTATGCTATGATAAGAAGAAGACTATCGGGTTGTTCACTTGGAAGTGAACTCGTTACTTGTATCAAAGATGT